>JAMKCH010080115.1:0-68041 GCA_023653785.1 Ophioderma brevispina
TTGACAATTTTTCCTCAATGAACTGGCAGTTATGGAATATGAAATGTGAATTACATTTTTGGGTAAAACGGCAATATTTATGGTTTCTAAACACTTATGCAACTGCCACCATTTTCATCAATAAGAATTATTTTATGTTTGCCCGCTATTTTTGTATCAAAATGCTTGCCACACCTAACATTAGAAGCGATGCAAGATCATATAGAACTTAACTCCCAATCAAATTTCTTGAAATGATCTCATAACAAGTTAACAATTTGGAAATACAGAAGGCGGGCTAGAATTACACAAAAGGGAGAGTCGACCGAAATAACAAAGCATGAGCACCACCATCACTAGGGCTAGAGCTCATTTGGACAACTATGGGTACCGAACAAGAGAATAATGGGAGAGAGAATAGGACTCTACAGGAAGCTACGCGAGTTAGCTGTACGACAGACTCAGTAGATACAATCCTCAGGCGTCTCCTCACTATTAGTAGCTGAAGACTCAGTACCTGATATCATCTGTATATGAATCATTTAAAAAGAGTCGGAGTTTTCTCCTGACTGTCCCAATTAATCCTGGTCAGTTGAATTAAGGGATATTAGCAGGGTAGCAGGATTGTAGTGTTAGATCTATGATGACTTTTCCCCTTAAATACAAGGCAGGGGTCCGCCCCCGTGAATTTTGAATGATAAGTGGGCCAAAAATGGCATCTAAGAGATATTACGTGAATAACAAACCATTGTCAAGGGTTGCAGATGAACTATAAAAACTTGATAAAACATTGAATCATAGATTTGTTGTTGTTTTAAACGTAAAGCAATTCATATATAATTCCAAATGTTGAAAAAAATGAAAGAAACCGATTAAAAATAGCAATATGACTATTTTGAAAGCACACCTCTTTTTCCTCCATTGCAATGGATTTTCCAGTTTAAGCAGAATGCTTTAATTACCAATATATGGGTCATAGCATTATTAAGTAAATGACCCCATGCTATTTTGTTTAAATTGATATTAATTGCCATGACTCCTTCGTTGATCTTCAAAACGATTTAATGTTCACACACAATATCACCCCTTAATTTTGATGTGTAAAGAAGGAAAGGGGTTTATCAAGGCGAGCTACTACTGTAATCCATTTAAGAGATACTAAGCTATTTCAATAAGGAATAAACTCTTTGCAATATCCTAAACATGGGGAAGATCTTGGTTTTTTGGCTCTGCAACAGGTGAATGGGTGTTTGGATTCGTCATATCATTTGGGCACATTGGTATAATAAATTCATTGATTAATCCATAGTTGGAATAATCAAGCAAATATAGCAATAAAGTTATAAGGCATCTTGATATGATATTGTATACATTCTCACAAAACAAAGTTTAAATGTGTGTAAATCCCATAGGATTGGCTAAAAAAGGTGTGTTTATCAAAATTGCAAGTATAATTAGATGTGGTTTATGCACACAACAGAAATCTATTGTATATTGATTGCATAAGGCAAGATCATCTTTAATACCTTACACATTTTTTTCGATTCACGTAGTCTGGTAGAGGCTGTAGTAATCCGGTTTGTGTAAACCTTTGAGGTTCGTAGATAATTATTAAATAATTCTTTAATTGATATTAGTCCATTTTCATCAGACCTATGTATATACCTATTTATTTTTTTTTCCATTAAGTGTTTTCATTATTGTATCACATTCGTGCAAGAAAGTTGTTTTCAATCTAAAAATTGCAACAACAACAATTTTTTTTTCAACAAAGTTTTAAAAAATCAGTTGATTTGAAACTCATCTAGGTCATGATATACAATGTGAATTTTAAATAAAATTCTCTAATTTGGAATTATTTGTGGGAAAATTTGGAAAATCACATTTCTGATTCCATGTGTTTTTTGAAAAAGATATGGACATTTCAAAGAGCCCTGTACACTATCTTGCTTTGAGAGAAGACGCTGATTGTATCCCCCCCCCCCCCCCCCCCGAGGGGGAAAGGAGACCCCCAGAAACCCCCCACCCGAATTTGGCGTTCCAAATCTGACACTGTAAACCATGAGCGAAAACACGTCAAAGAAAATGATAGCATAACAATAATTTTAAATGCAATAGTTGCAGCATTTGTATTTTTTTTTACAATACATTCAAATTCTAATTGAAGTTTTACTCCAGTTTAGACTCATGACCATCTGAACGCTAATAATACCTGTTTCAACGTTTCCTTTTGTTTGAGCAGAAATTATGACGTTTATAGTTTTTAATTACATTTTGGACCAATTTTCTTGGACATTTCTTAAATTCATCATTTGAAAAAAAAAATCTTGTAATAGCCCTACGTTAAACAATTGACGTACAGCAATCTATTATAAAGACGGCAAAAAACAGTAGATTTACATAATGGTTTAATCTGCCCCAGATACAGAAGTAACAAAATGACCTTAGAAGTTATACAGGGTGAGTAAAAAGAAATTGACCCTACAATTGTGCCATTTGCATTTTTCAAATACTATATTTCTAACATGTGGTAAAATCGGAGAGCGTATTTCATTATCTTTATTTTGCTGCAAGATAATTCCAATCAGTTCACTTAGGTATGCCTAGCTACAGTCTTTTGAAAAATAATTTCAGCTGTTCCCTATCCACGGATCCCATTTAAATGCACGGAGGCCAACTAAGGAAATGACTCCCAAAAATTAGAGGTATGTTATGTCAAATAAAGTGGGATCTTAAAGGTCTAAGTAAGTGATTAGTGCTAAGTTTTTAGTTTAATACTTTTTTCAAGATGTTATATTTTTGGTGTACAAATATAACATACTTTAAACCTCAAAACCTGTCCACCGATTTGTCTGTTCCATCATATGTAGGATCATTCAACTACTCTAGAAACTGATACATTTATCAAGCAGGGCTTGCACAAGCTTATGAAGTGAGGCCAAAATCGGCAGTACAGATTCAACCTCTAGGGGTTATAGGCAAAATTGACCATGATGACCCTTAAAGCACCCAGAAATATAAATTTGTGCACCAACGCCTTAAAATGAGGGTGAATGGCGCAATGTCCCCTAATGCAACCCCTGGTCTCAAGTTTAATTTCATTTTGAAATATTTTTATGAGTGACCGAGGACCAAGAAACGTTAAGAGGACATCGATGGTAAAATTTGACTGAATTTTGTGTGGTTAATAGAGCCACATTTATTCTGCAGCAATAGATAGCTAATTTTCTTCTGGTCCGTGGAGAGAGCGCAAAATCGACTACTTGATTCAAACGACTGTAGCGCGGTATATACCTAGGTAAATGACTTTGGCAGAAAATAAAGATAATATCTAAGCTTTCAGATGGATACCACATACGTTAGGAGAATTTTACTAGAAATAGGGGTCAAGTTTTTGAACTCACCTTGTAGTAAATGCAACTTCCAATGCCACTTGCTAAATTAAAGGATGCTGCTAAAGCACAATGTGAATATGGTGAAACCAAGTATGGTCCTCTCACTGAAGATTGTGACGACTTTCAGACTAACCACAAAACAATTTTTATAATCGTGATGATAGACATGCTACTACTTAAATTACCCTCTGAATGTCCATTACAAGAACGTGTCCATCACCTGGAGCATTACATTATGGCAAAGTCTGAAGTGTATCCTATATGGCCCATTAATAAACATATGGGGCAAAAGCTTCAATTCATCCTAATTGGACAGAAATCCAGCAATGCGTATTTGCCTGAGTTAGGCTAAGTAATCTTGTTGCTGTAGCCACCTCTTTAGTACATAGCATACGAATTGAAAATAATTTGTCATGTTTTGACAATGCCAAAGACACATAGTTCCATCTGGGTCCTCAACTTACCACTGCTCTTTGAAAAAACTACAGGAGCGGACCCTTGCCTTGGGGTAGGGAAAATTGCACAAGAAAGAACGCTAGCTGGAGCTCCCTTTTTGCGGTGTCTCAGAATTTCTCTAGGGGATTAGGGATATAGGATGTGGCATTCATATGTTAAGATCTCATCCTTTAGTGCTTTGAAAATTGAAAACAACTTTATTATTTTTGTGCCTCCAATTTGTTAATTATTTTAAACTGATCTCTGCTGTTTGAGGCAATGTGCTAATTAATTTTGATGATTGGCGGGCCATCCTTGATTTGACAAGAAATCAACAAGAAATTAAAATAGATAGGGTGTTACTTGTACTATTTTTAGGGCTTAAATTTCAAGACGGTTGCCACAGGAACACCAGGTATGTAATTTTGCACAAATCATATTTTTTAATGCTTACACCAGTAAATGGCAGACATATTGGCCGCCATATTGATTTGAAGCAAACTTTTTGTACAAAAACAGTTTTATATGAGGTTCTTTTAGTTAACCAATAATGTTACTCTTTATAATGTTGTTTGTGATTTGAAGGGTAGATATGTGATGGATTTTATACTTGGAATGGCTTTGCCTATTTTGTCGGCCATCCTGGATTTACCAGCTTAGTCTGTTTGGAAAAAAATGGCAACATGTTTGTTGAGGTCTTACCTCAAAAGCGACAACTCAAGTGTAAAAAGGCTTTAAACAAAAAAAATTCGAGCGAAAACTTACATAGCAGTATACATAATTATGCGGGGGTTTACATAATTGGTAATCAAATTACTAAATAAAATACATATAACCTAAATATGGCAATTAAGATGATAGTGATTCAATTTCCACCAACCAAAAGTCTTAACCATATTAAGGTCAGGATGCTCTACGAAAACTAGGGACCAATTGAGTTTTATGTAATACATGTATAATAATATAATGAACAATGAGGATTTTGTATTTTGCTGAAAAGTGCCGGTGTAAGGGAACAGAGAGAAACCAATGAGAGAGTGTCCTAGCCTACACTGAAATATAATGCGAATTTAGCACTTAAAGGGTTAGAAATGGAATCATAATCATTTAAACTATGCCACACATTATGATTGACTGTAGGGAGAAAACACATTGACCCGTGCAGAAGAAATGCTACGACCAGATGGGGTCGTGCTTGTGTTTTCCTTTAGTTAGTGATAGTGCTCATTGTCCAATCCTTTTTCGGCCACATTTTACACCAATGAGTTTCGGCCTTTTTTTTTTTTTGTGCACCGCTGGCCGAAGGGTCGCATTCAGGTCACTTCACTGTCAGATGTCGGATAAAATCAAATAAGATCATAGATTTTTTTCCGTCATCCATTATCTCTTCATTATTAAGTCTTTGATTCTGCTCGCATTTGGCAAACTTTTGAAGTATTACTCAGCCAAGATATTCTGTCATTATTAACAAATATGGGATGAAGGAAGATGAACCAACCGTAACCACAAAAATGTAAATACCAAGAGTTTCAGGTCGATCTTATATAAAATGTTGTTTCAAACTCAAAAAATGACTTCAGTTATCACAAAGTGCGCACATTCAGGCCAGGAGTCTGTAGAGGAGTGTCATTCGACACACAATTTGGGGCCAACCACATCAAAATGCACAACAGGCAGCCGCAGCAACAACAGCAGCAGCAACACAGAGTCAACGTAGGTGTCAATCACCTGGGTTCAAGCTCCTCCAGTGTTCATTGGTCGTCTCCGTTTCAGGTAATTTTGACATTACTGGTGATGACAATCAAAATGATAGTTCAACGACAAAAGTTAATTTAGAGGTCTATATTATAAATGAATTACACAATGTTACAAGTGGTTTTTACACTCGCGTCAGTTTGCAAAGTCAGTATTTCTGTTAATGCGGAATCAAAATGGGGGCTAATATTTCCGCTATTGGTACTAGCAAGCTCATTGTTCCTGTTACACGTATTCACTACCATCAAAGTTTGGGCCGAACGGCTCTAGTAATCGTAGCCGTTGCTGTTAGTTTGAATGTAGATTTGGGTGAGAGAGCATTTGGGTTTTAATCCCCTTGTTTCAGTTTGTTTACCCCTTTGGGCATAGGAATTTCACAAAATATCAAAGACAGATTGTATTATATTGAATTTTGAATTGCTATTGGACAAAAAATGAACCAAATACGCAAACCGATATGATGATCAGGGTTTTGCCTAATCGTTTAATTGGCGGTGACAAATCAATGGAGCATTATCTAGGCCAAAAGCATACAATGACTGACTTTCTTTCGAGCACATCAAGGGCTATCTTTGTTTCTTCCTTCCATAGTGTTGAGTGGTCTGCAATTTTCCAGAAGTACGAGAGAAAATTGCAGAAAAATGTTATCTTTTTTTCTTTATGGTTCTTATTATGTCGAAAAAG
This sequence comes from Ophioderma brevispina, assembly GCA_023653785.1. Classification (NCBI taxonomy): domain Eukaryota; kingdom Metazoa; phylum Echinodermata; class Ophiuroidea; order Amphilepidida; family Ophiodermatidae; genus Ophioderma; species Ophioderma brevispina. The sequence goes on from JAMKCH010080115.1 coordinate 6,249, forward strand.
ATGTCCAGGTATGTTTTCCTTCTTGATTTATGTCCCACGGAGCGGGTATAACCGCCGCCATCATGAGTTAAAGGGGGATGGCCCGATTTAAGGATATGAAGTTTTTCATCTTGATAGATTGGCCTTCACTCCAAAACCACATCTGCAAAGTTTCGCGCCGATCTTTCAATCCGTTTTGATGCGAGAGCTAAAAACGTGATTTTGTAAGCCCCATAGAGTACTGTGTAAAATTAATATTGGTCGACCAAAATGGGGCATATTTTCGCCCATAACTTCCAAACCAAACCTCCTTTGGCTCTAAGATATCACAGGGTAAATGAGAAAAATAGTAGATTTCTTCTGATACCAAAATGTTGACCACTTCCGGTACAATCTGGGTCTTCTGGGGACGAGGCTATTAGCGATCGGGCCATGGACCTTTAAGATCATGTCCGCAATATACAAAAATGTCATTAATTCTCTTTTTGGTGCTCTCAAAATATTACTAGCATTCTTACCCCATCAATTTGGCAATTTTAGTACATTTAACAAAAAAATGCCTCCTTCCGGCGGCCATATTGGACACTTAAATGTTTAAGCCCACTTCAGGAAGGTAAAAATTTATTTTGTTTAGTCCTGGGTAAAGTTCCTATCTATAATGAATATACAATATCAGCCATTTTGAAATAGGCAGTACGCGCTAATGTGCAACATTTCGGGGCGGAAACATACCTAATCCTAGTCAGGGGACACCCTCTTTAAGGTGATATATTGGAAAATTAATCACCAGGTGGGTGCAACAAACTCTAATTTTAAGGCCCGTACAGAAACTGGCTTATGGACTATTATCTTGAGGCTCATCCCGTCGTACTCAAGAGCTTCTCAAATATGCACGAACAATTAGGACAGCAGCGTCGCGTTTTGGTGGTTGGGGATGGCGTACCTACGACCAACAGTTCCGTATGAGACAGCAAGCTCAACCTAAGAGATCTTGGTCTGTTTTAGACGGATAACTTCGGTCTTCCTATACCTTCCTATAGCTTGAATAGACGACCCAATTTTCGGTCTTTTCGGGCAATGCCGGGGGCAATGGGGATTTAACATTTATTAACATTGTTGGCATGTGGAATCGTATTGGTTTAGGTGAGGTCAAATGTGTTTGGTGTAAATACAATTCTCCGATTGTTTTAAATACACTTTTTCCACTGTTAGAGTGTTGTAATGATATGCTGCTGCAAGAATATTAACTGAGGGTTTTCATTAGTTAATCTCTTGTCCAAACAGAGTCCTGATTTGATGGTTTTTAGTGTGGAGTCCTCGTCAGTCTCAGATCAAAGTCTGGTTAGAGGAGTTGGCAGACATCATCAAAATCTGTTTTTGCACTCTGCGAAATCATTCTAAGTGATATAAACGTGAAACCTCTGCAGTGTTTGAGAAAAACATAACCCTCTTCGGTACCTTTGAAATCATTGTGACCTCACACGGAGAAACTTTGTGGCAGGCAATTTATAGCTGTACATTAGGTCGTTTTGATTTCTGTTTCGGTTTTGGATTCCATTGTTCTGACTAATACATTGCCAGTAACGGCTTTTGTCTCACCTAATTATCACAGAAGGAAGGAAGAAAGAAAGGAAGAAAGGAAGGAAGGAATGAAGGAAGGAAGGAATGAAGGAAGGAAGGAAGGAAGGAAGAAAGAAAGGAAGGAAGGAAGGAAGGGAGGAAGGAAGGAAGGAAGGAAGGAAGGAAGGAAGGAAGATCTGTTTTCTGTTCCGTTAAAGCAAATTTGTAACCTCTGACGATTAATACGGACAACAGAAGTTTGTCAATTTCCACAGGATATTTCTGCCGTCTTGTATTTTTCTCATTTCATCTGCGAAATATTTTGGCTGAATTATATATTCCATTATGATCCTATGAGCATTAATATGGCTTGTTTACGGTTAACGGAAAATATAAGTACAATAATCTATGATATATTCAGATAAAATCTTGGAATTAAAGTATGTTGGTGATGGCCTTTCAAAAGAAAAACAGGAAAGTATGTGTTGTATTCAGGGGTACCTTTAATTTGAAATCCTGGAACATCGTTTTGATAAGGCACATGATACAAAGTATGTGCATATGGTATAATATAATTATACCCACGTACGCAATGATATAAAAGAAAAATAATTAGCATATCAATAGATTGGTTTTGATTGTTATTGTAAAATGAACAGTGAATTTACATTTAATCATAACGGCCCTAATTTGACGTTGTATAGCATGAGGAAACAAAACATTATTACGTCAATGGCGAAACCCAAAAAATATAGTTTGCAATATAATCCGTTTTCATTTCGTCGTCAACATAATCTGTTTAACATCCGAAGCTCATACATCTGAAACCCAATTATTTTAGATAGCTCTACCATGACTTCCAAGAATTGCAGATCCATATCAAATCTACGTTCACACAATAAATATGAAACAGAATTTTCTAGGTTATATATACATTATATTATTATTTCTGATTCCGTTGCTCAGAACTTGTTGACAGATGCTTTCGTTAATAAATGGTCATAAATCGGACAGACAACCGTAAGTTATCTTGAAGCTGTAAGGGCCTTAAAAGGGGACTTGGGAATTGTGATGTTGTTCATCCCTAACGGAGCTAAAATATCAGATTGAAACTTACGGCAACGAAGTCTGGATTTCAAAGCGCTCTCGAATTGTTAGGTAAATTCGTGAAAATACTAATACTGAGAATACTATCAATCCTGAATTTGATAAAATAATAAAACATGCCCAGACTCACAAACTCAATAACGTTAAATTACCGCAAAACATGTATGCATTCAAGATTCCCGTGCAAAACTGCTAAAATCTCTGTACGGCATATAAGGATCACAAGTTAGACATACCCTTCTAAATAAATTACTGTATTTTGTTGATTTAAGTGACGGTTCAAGAATTTGGATTGTCCAAAACAATACAATGCTGCTTTCAATGCCAATACATTCAGAAGGTCCTATTAATTACAAGCCTATATTATCAAATTACTCCCCTAGGACGTGGCAATATGTCAGAATTAAAAGAAGCGTTGAGGTTCAACGATGATAATCTATAGGCGAAGGCTCCAAATGGCGTTCGCTTTGATTTATTCCACAAGAAAGTCCGTGGAATTTCGTCAGAAATTACGTTACTTTTGCGTACACGTCATGAAGATGACTTAGCCAATCAGCTCAAGACGACAAGGTTCTGCGAGTCTTTGACGACACAAAACCTCCCATCACATGTTAAAAAATAAAACGGTAAAAAAACAGGGATTTGACTGTGATGGCAGCTGGGACTCACAACGTGCAGAACGGACAAAATAAATGGAGCGTAAAAAATTACGAAACCATTGCAGGAGGAAGTAAAATACTTTTAACGGCGTACAAACTAAGCTTCAACGTTATTGTTGGTTTTGACTTGTTTAAACAATTATTAAGACTTAACTTATTACAGTCCTATGACCAAATTTTCACGTGGTAGCTATGGAATCATAAAAACGTTGTATTTACGTTACCACGTGGTTGTAAAGTTATATTTCAGGCAAACAATTTTGAGAACAAAAGCAATAAACAACGGGAGACGTGAAGAAATAAAACAGTGTATACTCTTTATTTTATATGGGCTGTACACATGCAAACAATTACTTAAACATCATATTAAGCAACTTAATTACGGTGTACATTACATCGATTCCGAACCTGCGGCCTTAAGATTACAAGTCCTAACCTTATCCATAAAATACACAGACTTTACAATATCAGAGCTAAAATTAAAATATGTGTGTACTACTTTTTTCAATTAACCTAAATAATTACCAAGGAGGAATTGAGTTCTACAAGAGTTTTTAACTATTTTTAAAAAGGATAGGAAAAATAAGATTTTGAATTATTTTAATGACGTTACTTAATTACGACGTTATTTAACACATTTATAGGTAAAACGATTTCATAGTCATATTCTTACATTAAAAGCAGTAAGTTACAAAAGAACGAATTTACGGAAATATAATAACGGTTAGCGTACTCTACCTTTTTAAAATGTGTAGTATTATTTTCTAGCCACTGTTTATTACATTTTTCTGCTTCCAAAATGTAATTTTTATGTAGGTATAGGTAATAAAGCGTGAAGATTATTGAAGAATTGGGGTTTACCGTAATTAAAAAAAATAAAAAAAATAAAAAAAATAGGAAAAATTTTAACAGTGCAGCAGAACTAACAAATCAGCTATATCCACAAAGGTGAGTACTGTCCAAATGCCACTTTTAAAACCACAAACTGGAATCTACTCTGATAGTATATTTTAATCGCATTGGATGACAATACCGCCAAATTCCATGCTCTTTGAAAAGAAACAAAATCAGAACAACAATGTAAAGACATGATGCATGTAAGTGCATCATATCGTCCGAAAAAAACAAAAAAGGGATAAAAACACAAAAGAAATTTTAACAGTCCCTAGAAAAAAGAAGAAATAATGAAATAATAAATAACCACATTATTTACACACACTGTACACGGGTCTGCTTCGCAGCAAAATTGGTGCATACGCGTGTAACTGAAGAAGCAAAATTAGAGGATTATCGTTATGCACAATTCATTGCGCCAACACATTTCTGATGGGTCGTCGAGTTATACCATTCAGAGTATTCAGGGCGATTGATGCCCTCAATCAGCGATCAACAACATTTCATGAATATGAGTTAATACAAAACAATTGCAATAGATAAATGTAAATATATCTCATCTGTGTAAGGTAAGAAGAGACTGCTAGCTAATATCCCTGAAAATTTCATAGGACAGGCCAATAGTTTGTAAGATATGACCACAGAAGTCAAGTAACCCACAACTTGTAACTGAAGAACATAATGCGAATACAATTTTGGGCAATACGAGTTTTGTTGATCGTATAATATTCCTAATATTCCTCTTATAAGTGGTTTTAAATGCACGTTCACTTAGTAGTTATTACCAATGCAACATTCATATCTTAATATTTGTTGCACACAACCACTCATTCAAAACATTAAATGGTGGCTTGACTTAATTCATACTCTGCACGCTTATTTTACAGTTGCGATAACACAATGAAATAGAATTGTTTTTAAATGCAGTCCCACCCCAAGACACTTTTTCTGACAGAGTAACTTTAATTTTATTGTTTTAAATCAATCAATTAAGGCAAAACCGACCGACCACAATCTACTTAATGTTTTTAGTAAGTGCCTAATTACTTTGAGGTGGGAGACCAAGGTTCATATTCATTTAAAGCCTCTTTTGTTGTGTACTTTTTATTTACCAAAAAAACACCCGACTAACTGATCCCAATAGTTGCGGACTGTACCGGGTAACCAATAACTTAATAATAATAAATAATAATACAGATATTTATATAGCGCCTTAGCATTAATTAAGAATGATCAAAGCTCTTTACATGGTCTTACAGGTACAAACATATACATAAATATAAAGTACAATCTTAAAGCTAACAATCTAAAAACTATATAATACAACATAATATACATGTAATTCATTTGTAAAAAGATAGTTTCAATTTTGCTTTGAAATGGTTTAGGTTTGGAGACATACGCATGTTGCAGGTAACTTATTTCCATAAAAATGGTGCTGAATGGCGGAAAGCTGTTTTGTCACCGTTAGATGTATAATGTTTTTTTGACACGAGAAGATTGCTGTCCGCATGGTATCGAAGATACATTGTGTGTTTTGAGATTTGTAGTGTGTACATGAACTCAGATTGATTCAGGTAATATTGGTGCAAGCTTCATTTTTGCACTTATATGTTAGTGTAAGGAGTTTGAAAATGATCCTTCATTAACAGGTAACCAGTTGAGTTTGAGGGGGGTTTAATAACGGTGTTATGTGTGCTCCCTCCGGTTTGACTTAAATATGAGCTCCTTGCACCCCTGTTTTTGAATAGATTGAGTCTCCTTTTTCTTTTAAGTTAATACCATATAGTAGTGATTTGCAGTAGTCCAGTTTAGAAATTACAAGTTATCTTACAGCATGATTACATTTGTCCCTCATCAATTTAGCGAGCGGCGAAATACGGGCAATGTTTCTGAGATGAAATTGAGTTACGTGGAAAGTGTAAAAATACTGGACAGGACTGGACAAGACATAATCAAGTGGACACCGATATTACGAACATTGGTGATTGTACAATTGTAGTTCCGCAGACATTTAGGGATACGTTGGGAAGATGCCTTAAGTGTTTTTTTTGGAGCCATCAATAAAAATTCATTTTTGTCCTCATTCATTTTGAGTTTATTGAGTTCATCCATTCTTTTAATGTCTTTACTGTCATGCTTCCTTTTAATAATGCAGTGACACTATTTCCAGGTATTTTTGGATCAATTCTGTTTTGTGGGGGGGGGTGTGTAAATTTGTGTGTCATCTTCGTATATGTGATAGTTAAGTCCCATGTTTTTTTATTTTTTCCAAGAGGGTACGTATAATAAACTAAAAGTCCCCTGTACCTACCACAGAACCTTGTGGCAGGCCAAAATCCATGGTATGGCTCTTTGAAAATTTGCCCGCAACACAACCTCTCTTTTACGGGGTTGACGTAGGTAATACTGAACCCTCGGTACTCACAGTGTTTTTAATGCCAAATGTATGTTGTCTAGTCTATCATCTAAAATGTCAAAATCAATAGTGTCCAAATGCGCACTTAATCCAGTAAAAACAATGTAAAACGGCTTTGTGTCGGTCCATAGCACAGAGCAAATCATGTTTTCACTTTGAGGAGGGCTGTTTCAGTGCCATGCATAGGATTGTAAGCAGATTGGTGTGGATCAAGCAAGTGATTTCATTCAGACATGTGGGTATTAAGTCTTGGCATTGCGCATTTTTCCCAAATTTTTGAAAAACTTTGATATTTGAGACAGGTCGGTAATTTTTTTGAGTGCGTTAGGGTCCAAGGTATTTTTTCTTGGATGAGTGGCGAAACAATAGCTTATTTCAAAAGCTGTTGGAAGGGTACCAGACCTGAATGACATAATTGATGATAGATTTAAAGAAGGCAGGCAGTATTGGTGTGATGCATTGTTTATGTAGCCATGTTGGTATAACATCCAATAAACAACTTTTGGTTTTGCAATTTACAGCTAATATTATTTCTGACTTCAATCCTCTGACACTGGAGGAATTCATCATCTCTTGATTGTATTGCTGGTGGATCTCCAGTAATGGTGAACTTGAGTTCATTTGTGTTTTTGATTTGTGTTATTTAAAAACAATTTTTCTTTATTTAATTACATTTTGTTCACAAGAATCAGCGAATGAATCGCTAAAGCTCTTTATAATTTTCACAGGCAGGAAGAACTTTTCCTCCTTTATTTAGGAGCTTATTGATATTTGGAAAACACCTTTTGGTGTCAGCATCAGCCATGTATTTTTGAAATAAGTTTCTTTGGCTTTCTGAATTGAGTTTATTTACAAATGATGTGTTGCTCTTACTAGGCTTTGTTCTATTTTCTTCTTACATGTTTTTTTCCACTTTCTCCTCCAGCCGACGGCATAAAACGTTGGACCTTACCCAAAAGAAAAGTAATATTTTCTATTTTTTTTTGTTTTTTTTTTTTAATTGATAATCTGTGGGAATTTTATTTTATCATAAAAAAAATTGGTAAATGAGCACTGCCTGAAACAATTGGTTCATTTTGGTGAGCCGCTTCTTCCAAGATAGGGGTCCACTGAACATTGTTGTTCCACAAGCATCATTTCTTAGGCATGGAAATCCCCAATGCCCACATCGAGCATATTGTGTCCTACCCTACCCCCCCCCCCCGACAACAAGACAAAACTGATATTGTAGCCACTTGACTGACTTGTCATGGACCTTAATTTCATGATGAATATAAGTAACAAAACAATTGTTTGGGGGGCAACCTGCTATGTCAACTCTGAAATCATAGCATGCAACTGTGAAAGGAACAGAGGAATTTAGAAATTTCGTTGATTTTTTTACAATCTTGTCTAATGAGTGTTATTCTATTAAATAGTCCCTTTTTATTTAACGGTAAGTCGTATTGAACGACTGCATTACTCCACTAGTCCAATCAATCTACAATTTTCTAAGAAAATAGCTCCAGACTGAAATAAATCACCTGTCAATTATGTAAGTGCCACTAATAGAGAAGAACGTCGTTCGTTGTCAAATGTTTTCCATGCAAACCTGATTGCACTCACCTACAAAATCTTTTGACTGTATTTAATAGCTTTACTTCGAAAAAAATTGTCGTTAATATGCAGTTCACATAACATCGCAACCAGTCAATATAAAAATCCATGTATTGGTATCTTTGTTACAAACATGGTGCGAACATAACCACAAGTGGTTAGCTTGAAATCCCTGAATTAAAAGAAAAAACCAGTTTTTTTATCTTAAAGCGGACCTTTCTCATGGGTCCTCATCAGAAATTGACATGCGAACCAAAAAGGATTTTGCCCTAAATGTCCCGATTCAGTCAGCAGGTCACGCTTTGTGCTCCTGGACGCCATATTTTTTTTATTTATGCTCCAGGACCACATGGCAATGGTCCTGGACCATATTTGAACTTAGAATATTATTTCCATATTTTTATGCTCCAGGGGGCGCATATGGCCCTGGAGCATATTTGGGCCAAATCTCTAGAAGCTTACTCCGCGGTGCGGAAAAATGTTTTTCCCACGGCTTAGGCTGTGTCACAAGATTGCGAAATTGTCTAATTGGTACTGCGTGGAGAGACTAACGTTTATCAGTCCACATGGAATGTGTGTAGATTAGTAACTTATATTATCTCTACGACTACCAACGGTGTACAAAACGCAATTTGTTCATAAAATGGCGATTTTGTAATAAGAAATGGGATACCAGATTGTACATAACGGCGGATCTCGAAACGCCAACTTTATGTCCTTGATGTCGAAATAAGCCTAGTGTCCCCCTCATAAATGAGCTTCTAACTCCAACAGAACAATATAAGAATGAGCCTCGACCTGTCACGGTCACTATTTCCCGGCTATTTCATATGGAAGGACGTTATTCCATCAGCCGTTGAATTATTATTGAAGATCCCCAATACTAATTGTTCAATTATAAATTCAAAACAAAAAAAAAAAAAAAAAAACCCCCCCCCCCCCCCCCCCCCCCCCCCCCCCCCCCCCCCCCCCCCCCCCCCCCCCCCCCAACACTGTTTGTTTTTGTGTTTGTGGGTAGGTGTGTGTGTGTGTTTTTGTGTGTGTGGTGGTGTTTGTGGTGTGGGTGTTGTGTGTGTGGCGTTTTGCAACACAGAGAATTCGAAGCTCTACCATTCACAGGTATAGTTTACTAGCCACTAAAAATCTCAAAAATAATTTGGAAAATTGGTGACATTCTTAAAAAAGAAGTGCTACCGCTACTAACACTTGTTTCATCATCAATTCAACATATTCTATTAAAGTCAAAATTTGTTGTAAATTTTTAACTACATTTGAACAAATTTGCTCAGATTTGTCTCGTCGGCAAGAGTGCAACACCCATCGTAGTGACATTGAGTTTTTATACACAAAGTGGAGAGAAAGTCATAATACACATTTTACAGAATGTTAAAAAAAGGAAAACTTACTTAATGCTGAAATAATAATTAGGCCTAAAATACATTGCAATGCAGTTTTGAGATATTGGTCATTAGTGTTGGTGCAACACCAGCGTAAGTGGCACTTAAGTTTTTTTAATTTTTTAATTGTTAAACTGAAAAATGCTCGATAATTCTACTTTTTATTATTTTGGTCATGATTGTTTATATGTGGGAATAAGACAATCTTTTGGCCGGAAACAAGTAATAATGCACTGACAATGTTGCCGCAACAGAAGCAATGTGAATACACACCATCGGCAAAGTTGCACTTACGATGGCGTTGCACTCACCCACATTTTAGGTTGGTTCATTGCGATAGCTTAGAAAATTGAATAACTTATTTATTCTATATTACTGATATGTGGTTTGGTATTGACAAATTTAAACGGTAATCATATCCCACCAAGTTTTATATCTGTTGTAAATCAGATAGGACACAAAACACAACTAGACGGCCCTATAATTTGGTTGCACGCAATACGGCTTACCCTCCGTTTGTGGTGGCATCTATCTGTAGCGCATTACCTTTGACCCTCTGGGGCCGAGATTGGCCATAGGCACTACAAGGAATCATGGGCTATCATTTGCCAGTGGTCTTAGGGCCAATGCAGTTACGGAGGTAGGTCCCATATTCTGTTTGCACACATTGGCCTATGTAGCCCCGTTACCTTGACCTTGGGTCGAGATTGGGTCAGAGCACCAGATGGGGTCATGGGCTATCATTGGGCCAAGTTGGGGCTTTAGGGCCTTTGTATTTTTTGAGCTAGCCCCTTACAAACTGTGTGTTTGATGATTCACATATTGGCTTTTTAACAAAAAATTGCCCAAAAAAAAAAAGGCCCCGTGACTTTGACCTCTGGGTTGAATTGGTCAGACTCACTAGAAGGGTGTGCAGGGGCTATCATTGTGCCAAGTCGGGGCTTTGGCGCAATTGTAGTTATGGAGCTATATGCCATAATAGGGTTCACATATTGGCCTATGTAAGCTCGTGTCCTTTATCTCTGGGGTCGAAAGATTGCCCAAAGGGCACTAAGGGGGTTACTATGGGCTCTCATTGTGCCAGTGGGAGCTCTAGGGCCTGTGTATTTTTGGAGCTAGCCCGTTACAAACAACTTTTGTGTTGAATGATGAAGAAGATTAAGAATCACAGGAGCACAATATACCCGCCGCTTCGCAAGCGGGTATACAAATGCTTCTCCGTGTAAAATTATGCCAGGCTGCTGACGGACTGAAATTCCTACTTTTTGGCAGAAAAAAGTATCTTTGATTCGATCGGTAACTGAATTTTAATCGATATATCCATTATCGCTAACAATTGAGAGTACAATCTAAGACTAAAACTGTTTCTTTTTTTGAAAGTTACGATTTTTTGCAGGGAGCGGTTATGGCAAGTATCTTGCACAATAGAACAGATAGACCTGGTTTTATTCGCGAAAACTGGTTTTCGATCAAAAAACTAGGTTTTTCGATCGAAAAACGGTTTTTTCGATCGAAAACCAGGTTTATATATTGACAAAAACAAGTTTTATCGACCGATAAACCTGTTTTTTTTTTTTTTTTTTTTTTTTTTTTTTTTTAAGTTTTGTCTTTTTTTAAAAGAAAAACCAGGTTTTTTCGAATTCGAATTGTTAAAATAGTTTTTGAAAAACCAGTTTCTCGTTCGAAGAAACCTGGTTTTTCAAAGACCTGTGACATTCGAATTCGAAAACCTGGTTTTTCGTTCGAAAAATATACTTTTTATCAAATACCTATCCAATCTAATTGAGACCAAGTTTATCGGCGAAACAGGTTTTCGGTCGATAACCAGGTTTATCAAAATCTATGACAATCGAAATTCGAAAACTGTTTTTTCGATTGAAAAACCATGTTTTATTCAAATAAAACTATGACATCGAATTGAAAAAACCAAGTTTATCGCGAAAAACCAGGTGTTTTCGGTCGAAAACGGGTTTTTCAAAACTGTGACAATTGCGATTCGAAAAACCTGTTTTTTCGTTCGAAAAAACCCAGATTTTTATAATCCACTATCCATCGAATTGAGAAACCAGTTTATTATCGGCGAAAACCAGGTTTTTTTCGGGTCGATAACCAGGTTTATCACAACTATGACAATCGAATTCGTTCGAAAACCTGGTTTTTCATTGAAAAACATGTTTATCAAAGGAAACATGAAACAATCGATTGAAAAACCAGATTAAAATCGGCGAAAACTGGTTTTTCGGTCGAAACACCTGGTTTTTCAAACTGTGACAAGCGAATTCGAAAAACCTGGTGTGTGCGAGGGGAAAAACTAGGTTTTCAAATACAACTATCCAATCGAAGTGAGACACCAGGTTAATCGGCGAAACAACCGTTGCTTCCGGTCGATAACCCGGTTTTATCAACAACTAATGACAATCGATTCGAAACCTGTTTTTCGATTGAAAAACCAGTTTAATCCAAATAAAACTATGACCTCGAATTGAAAACCAGTTTATCGGCGAAAACCTGATTTTCCGGTCGATAAACAGGTTTATCAAAAACTAAAGGACAATCGAATTCGAAAACCTGGTTTTTCGATTGAAAACCCAGGTTTATCAAATAACTATTACAGCGAATTGAAAAACTAAGTTTATCGGCGAAAACCAGGTTTCTCGATCAATAAACCATGTTTTATCAAAAACTGACAATCAATTCGAACAACTGGTTTTTCGATTGAAACAGGTTTAGCAAAAACTATTACAATCGAATTGAAAAATCAAGTTTTAAGATCGGCGAAAAACCAGGTTTCCGCGGTCGATAAACCAGTTTTGTCAAAAACATAGACAATCGATTCGAAAAACCTGGTTTTTCGATGGAAAAACCCGGTTTATCAAAAACTATACAAATCGGATCGAAAAACCAAGGTTTTCGGACGAAAAACCAGGTTTTCGCTCGATAAACTTGTTTACATATCTGTTCTATTGTGATAACTTGCATAAAGCGGTAATCTCTAAAAAATCAAATATCCTAAATTGCCATTGGTTTAACTCTGTTTAAAAAGCATTGAAAGATAAATTATTTGCTTGTCATAATTTTTTTCTCTACTAAATTATGTTTCAGGCATTTCTCATGTTGGACCGAAAAGAGTTATGAAGAATGGGAAATATGAGGGTTTTGTAAGTAGTTTCTAAACAGCCTTTTTTAATTATACATCCATAGTAGGTGACCAAAATTGCTATAGTGATTTGAGTACAATTATACCGTTTTTATATTTCTCAGAACCTTCTCCCCCGGAAATGTCTGTTGTCCCTTCTTTTTTCTCTATATTTGGTATATCTCTCACATCCATTTTAAGCATCGGATTGATTGCTTAAAGTGATGTCTTCTTCCTACGTAGTTTATTATGTAATAGCCTGTGTTAAACAATAAACGTAATGTAATCCATTGAACAGAAGCGAGCACCAATAAATTTAACAAACATGCGTAATCTGTCAGGAAAGAAAATCCCAAATAGCTTATAGTGAAGGCAGTTTCAATGCCATTGCTAAATGAAAGAACACTGCTAAAGCACTAAATGAATATCATGCGAAACCAAGTAGACCCTCTCACTGAAGATCTTGACTACTTTTCAGAAAATAATTATTATCACTTAATGTTTTATATTCATTGACAAATATTATCAAATCTGTAGTTTGAATTGTTTTGAAATTGAATCCAGAGATCGTGTTACAATTGAGAACGTACAGAGATACGAACGTAACGTGCTGCTTTCCAAATTTGCTGGCGCCAGTTTTCTAACTAAGTTGCTAATTCAGGAGATTAGTAAGTTCGCCCTCATATACTTCTGGAAGAACGCGCGCAATGAACTCATGGGACGCGGGTTAATTATCTTAATGTAGTTTGTGTTTGTCTCCTGTCGTCTCTCCACGTCGTCGATCGTTGTTTATCGGATTATGGCGCGTGTAGGGTGTAGGGTAATTTGTATAGCTATATGTTATGCGTCCGTTGTTGCCATACTGGTCTCTGCCTGCTTGATGGCCTGACATGCAGGCTTCAGAGTGTGTTGAGGCCTTTGTACATTCTTTTATTAATCTTGATTGTATTGTGTGATTACAGAGTGTCCATCAACGGTGAAAGTAGAGTTGAGCATTGGTATGACAAGCCTAAGTGTATTCTATGTGATGGGGCAAAAGCTTCAATTCATCCTAATTGGACAAGAAACTACAGTAACGCTAGTTGATGGGAATATCCAGAAGTTAGGCGTGTTGTCTAATGTTTTCCTGAAGATGAATCCTAGCAGCAGTGGCATATAGTACAGCGGTAGATCCATATAGGCCTTGCTTATGACCTTGCACTTCTTAGAGTATTGCACGAAATGTTTTGATGGTTTCTAGGCAAAAATGACCTGCTGATTCCCCAAAATCTTGGAGTGAAAACTTTTGTATCCTGAACATTTTCGATATGAGGGGGGTAAATTAACAGGGGTTCAAATTTGTAAACGTTTATACGGGTTTAAAGGTATATAGACATGTTCATCTATCTGGTTCTAAGGATTAAAACAAGCATAGTTTGCATCTAGAACAATTCTTTTTAACAAAGTAGGGCTTAAAGGTTCAAGGGCCACCCTGGTTTAAGAAACTATTTAATGAACGGATTTTTTTCCCAAATGGCCTTAAATTCTTCATGCTTAGAAGATAAAAGAAAATGTATGTGATTTGTTTGACATTCGGAGTATAGGAGAAAATAGTGTTTTAAGGCCCACAAGAGTTATGGGGGTCAGCACTATGACATGTGAGATATATTTGGCTGATAACATAAGGTAAATGTATATTTCCTATTGTAAAATTCCATTTGAACAATGTGAAAATCCATCGCTCCATATAATGTACCCCCATGATGACATTGAAACAGTTTGTTTTTTGACTTTTCGTGTGCAAACACAAAATGTTATAGATATAGGAAAATATACTTTTTTAATCCCTTAGAACTGGAATGTGAACATGTCTATACACCTTTTACCCATGTGAATTTACCTTCTCATATCTCAAAAAGGTGCATCATCGAGATTTGGAATCACTGGCGGACTCTGATGCAAGGTCATATGGAACTACCGACAGACATTAGACATTGAAAATATAATTTGTCATGTTTGACAAAAGACAAATAAGTTACATAGTTCATCCACTTACAATCTATTTAGCAGTGACAGCTATATTGGGATGTGGCAATCGATATAGGATATCAAGAGTGCTGCACTTTAGTACTTTTAAAAATGGAAGCCGTTTGTAAATGCCTTTGGCTCAAATTTATATTTATTTTTACTTGATCTTCTTTGCCTGTTTTACCATATGTGCAAGATGATTGATGGCGGCCATCTTTAATTTGACGAAAAATCAACAAGAAACTAAAAATAATACTATAGTAGTGTTCAAGTCTATTTAGTGGTGTTTAAAATAAACCCAGATGTTGTAAAACATTATCCAAGTTGGATTTTGCGAAAATTCAACCTTTTAACTAATCTTTTTTAATCATCTTGTGGACAGAATTAGGTCCGCCATATTGAAGACACCATATTGAATTTGAGCACCTTTTTGTGCAAAAACGTTTAATTTGAATGTGTTCAATGACCCCAAATGATGTATAGCTATTATAATGTTGATTAAATCGCACTCTGATGAATACTTTCAAGGTGACCTAAATTTATGTGTGTGATTTTTGTACTTGATTTGGCCTATTTTGGTGGCCATCTAGGATTTACCAACTATTCTGTTTTGAAAAAAAATGGCCCATAGTTTGTTGAGATCTTTACCTGCAAAAGAGACAAACTCAAGTGTAAAATGCTTTCACAAAAAATCTAGTCGAAATTCATAGCCTATACTTAAATTAGCAATTTGTCACATCGACGGTAGAATTTTGATTGTCAGAAAAGCGGTATCCTAGACAACTGTAAGAATCAGGCACGGACCCTCCCCAACGAATTCGACTGGTATTGTTTATTTTGCCTGAGGTTTGACATAATATATATGAGCAAGATCGGGCACGATCAAACAATCTACTTATACATGTTACTCTAAGCATTCTGATGATGAAAATGTTGATAATGCATTGACGACGACGAATACCAGAAGAAGATGAAGAAGTAGAAGAACAACAACAACGGCAAAAAAAAACAAGATGATGATGATGATGATTGATGATGATGATGATGATGATGATTATGATGATGATGATGATGATTATGATGATGATGATGATGATTTAAAATTTCAAATAAGTGAAAGTCATTGTAGTTAATGGGTTAATTTCATAAGGTTTGAACATTTTAGGCATCCACATTTTTACCAACACGTATTCAAAGCATAACGCAAAATTGTATTCAAATAGCAATTTTTTTACAAATAACTTTTTTTTTCAAAGTACCTACAAAACACATGCTGATAAGTTATTATAATGCCGGTTGGATATTGAAGGAACGGTATTTTTTTTAGAAAGAAGTCAAAAAGAGCAGTGACCTGCTTCGCTTAGGGTATTCACATTCACCCCCGACATTATTCGGGATAAGGTTCTTGTTCGATCATCTTTGGGAGCCCCCTGATTTACCAGAAGTAAGTAGCAATTTTGATATCAGATGAAAGTGAAGGGCCTTATTTTTCTCATTGTCCGTCCTGAATTTTAGCTTTCAAATCCATTTCTTTCTTCTCAAGAGTCAAGAGAAAAAACTACCGTTTCAATGGTTTAACCTAATTTAGCAATAGGGTCGTTTGCACTATGCATTAAATCGCGATGCATTAAAACCGCAATTTGTTTCCCACGTACTTGATAGTCAATTTTAACAAGTTTCGGCTCTCATAGCAGTAGAGAACACATATCGACACATATCGGAACAAGCACCCTTAAGACGGGTGGCGTGTTTGTTGCTCTATCTTTAACACTAATTATAATGTTATAGGATAAATGTGATATCGGCTTTTACCCAAGTTACCTTTTTCCACATACTGTAGCGTCAATTTTAATTTATGATACATTGCCTTTGAGGTGTAACACCATTTACTAATCAAAAAAATCCAAAATATTGCTTCAAGAATATGACTCGAAACATAACAAAATACCGGAACAAAATACTACAGATAAATTATTTTTTCCACACTCCACTTCCCGTATACTCCTCACAATTAGAATGGATTCATTTACTTTGCGGTCAATCGATTAGCGCAGTTAGCTCACTAATATTTTTGGATAAAAAAAACACGCTAACAGCATTTGAAATATTGGAACGCCACCGGAATATTACCGGTGTATATATGTAATGATTACCAATGGGTTTTCTTAATCAAAACTAGGTCATGTTTTGCCGTAAGATTCATGCATAACACCTCTTCGAATAAAAAATTGTTTTTCTTCTGATTAATGTTTATGACATGACATTATTATATTTACGATTTTTTTAAATAATTGAAAAAAAACCCAACATTTAAAAAAACAAAAAAACTAAAAAATCAATAAAATAACATTTCTTTTTAAAATTACAAAAGACGGATGTTTATTTCAGTTAACTTCAATAATTGCAATGTAAAAGTTCTCGCTAGAAGAAAAACTCTTTAAGTGGCAAAACGCCTATTTTCATTGACATTTTGCAGAAACCAATGACGACCCTGACTATCACATGTATTCCTAGTTACTTTGTCTCGTTGTCGATCAGATGGGGTCTTCGTGCTCTGTTGAAACATAAATAGTCGCTGCGAAAATTTAATCCACAATCCATGGTTGACATATTTGCGATCCATCTCATATTTTATCGTAACCCTATATTATCGGACTGAGAGTGGTCTACACGTACTCGCCCATGCTCACTTAATCTTCAACCTGAGATCATCAATTCAAGTTATTTTTGCCACGCTATTGACTATTGCATTACTTGTATCATGTCAACCGAGAGTGGTCTACACTCCCTGATATTCAACTTAAAGGCTGACTCAGAGATTTTCGAAGTGTGTGTGTTGTGTGTTTGGGTGGTGGTGTGTGTGTGGGTTGTGTGTGTGTGGGTGGGTGGGTGTGTGGTTGTGTGTGTGAATATTGAAATGTCGTCTCGAACCAAAGATATAGGTTGCACCTAAAATGCGGTATTCCAAATTAGAGATGAATCATTTTCCGTTTTCATGCAGTAAACATTTATGCATAGTACCTGTTGTCCCAAAAAAACGCAACACTTGGTGGCAGGCGACCTAAGTTGTTGACAAAATCATGTGAATACTTATTTTTTGTTGTGAGGTGAGATGGGACTGTTAGCTAAAACCCCTGAAAAGTTCCTAAAAGGTAGAGTCAATAGTTGTTAAGAATGACCCCCAACAATCAATAACCCGCAGACCCCATTTTACAAAATGAGGAGCTGGTTACCAACACGAACTGGCAATGAAGAACAAATGGCAATAACAATATTGATTGCAATCAACATTTACTTGCCCAAATTTCTTGCAGAAACAACTCTACTGGGTCAACATGACTGCATTTACATAATTATTACTTAACTGTAATGATAAATATTAACTTCTTGGTGATAAAATATGTGTCAAGACGATATAAACTATGACTATTATACGTCATAGACCAACTCCACATTACATAAAAATGATTAAAGAGCACTATCAGTGATTGCCTAAAGCAGAAAATCGAAAAAATCATCAAACTCAGATTTTTTCATGTTTGTACAGGTATAGGTGTCCTAAATGTCCACAAGTGATTAGACCAAAAGCAGCCTATAAGGAATCAAAATTACCGTTTAGTCATAAAACTGTCCGTTCTGACACTTACTACTGCAACGTAATTCCAAATGGGAGTCATATCTTTGATATGTGCTGTTTTCTTTGTTTCCATCTATTTTTCAGTTGGAAAAGTAACTTAAATGAGAATTCTACAGACTTATCCTTGCTATTCCTGCCAAATTTAAAATATTTTGACTCTTTCGGGTGGATCACTGATAGTGTCTTTAATGCGTGGCTGCAACTTTGCTGTACTGAAATATGTTACATGCTCAACTTTAGAAAAAAATCTGAATGTTTTTTCAACACAAATTCATAACATTATCAGTATATTCATTCTGTCTTAATTTGGGTTAGATATTCTTTGCGTGCCGTCACAAATGATTATGAGATACTCTTAATCCAATGCTATCTTATTTGGACAATACGAAGAGTTGTTGTTCTGACATACGAAGAGTTTGTTGATTCTCTGATCATACATTCAATTCGTATTTTAATTGTGTAAAAATGCATGTTTTAGCTATTATTACCAATGGAAACATTCATAAGTTAACATCTGTTGCAATAGCTGATCTTTAAAAAAAAGGAAAATGGTGGTTGAATTTAAAGATTCATATTGGTGGTTCTGAGCGAAAAACGTGTCGTGTTTTGTAGTTAATGCGCCTCAATTTGGTGAAAGGGGTCATGCGGTTACTTGATTTCTGGGGTCATAATTATCTTAAAAAAATATTGACTCTGACCATTAGAACTTTCAGGCCATTTAGCTAACAGGTCTCATCTTACCTTAACAACAAAGGAATAAGTAGTCACGTGCATTTGTTCCAAACTTATGCGGCTACCACCAAGTGTTGCGTTTTTTTTTGGGACACACGGTATACCAGTACCACAGGGACACCGTGGTATAAAACAATTCCGATCCGGAATTTATGACAAATTTCGGATTTCTATAAAATATGAAGGACTTCGATCTCGATCTGAGCATTAGGTATTTCACACAATAATTAGTATATGGGCACCACGAGATATATGCAACAAAAAAACCCGATGTTTTTTTTTAATTGAGGGCCGCACTCATCGGAAAATCTTTTGGGACCGTTAAGTCATTGATAAAGACAGTAATCACCTGTTCACATCTATAACAATGATTCAGTGTTGTTTTTTAATATCAACCCAGGTCTTTTTCGTATTGATCTTATGTCGTCAACTTGAAATCATTGCTTAAATTTGTTTGTCAACCCAGGATGGTAGCAGATTTTCGGTTTCGTATTATGTACTTACTCGTTAAGACACACTGGCACATTTATGAAAAATAGTGCGCCCTTTTCAAAGATCTTTTCAAAATCGACTTTTGCGATGGTTGTTAAGCTTTTTATACCAAAGCCCTCACCCGAAATGATTAAGCCAAATCGCTTCCTTAGGGTAAACAGCCGGCGACGCGTAATTCACAGACGACGAAATGGCGTGTAATACAAGAACACGGATGTTTCCAACGCTATGCACACTGTTTGATCGGTTCTTTAACCTGTGGTTGTGTATCAGTGAGTACGAGTCAAAAATATTCAGTGTAATACACACATTTGTTGATTAAGTTATGGAAAACTTAAAAGTTGGCCTACCAAAATAACTGATGTCTTTATCCTCAAGAGACATGTCCCTCCTATCTGTTGTGCGGGATTTTTTTTATGTGTAAAATGTATCTCTGTTCTCCAATGGCTAGACTATAATTTGAGAGCAATTGAAGAAATTCTTCATATTTTGTGAAATGTGCCAGTGCCGCTTTAAATGTTATACCCTGTGTGGCTTTCCACTATCAGTGTTTTGTGTCTAACTTCTTAAAAAAAATAACAGCAACATTTTTGAGAGCGACGCAATTGGCCGAATATTTTTGTGGTTTTTGCACAGTTGTATTGGTAATTGGCTAGTAAACTATACCTGCGAATGGTAGAGCTCGAAATTCTCGATGTGTCGTCAACGAAGGAATTTTTTAATTAGAATAATATAGAAGATCTCCGATTAGTAATTCAATGGCTGCTTAAACGTCCTTCAATATGGAATAGCCTGGAAATGGCGCCATGTATGTGTCTACGCTCGCTCATCCATTAGTTGTTTTGTCGGTTCAGGCAAAATGAAAGGTTAAGTTAGAGGTCATTCTTGAGGTGGCACTATCATCATGGATGGATATAAACTTAGCATTTACAGCCTCTGCCGTTAAGTCCAATCGGTGATCCCAATTCTAACACAAAATGCTTATTTTTATGATAATAGCATTTTTTTAGCATTGTCGTTGCAGGTTTTATAGTGTAATACACATTATCAACACACTGCTGCCAAAAATATCAAAAATTTGAACAATTGGGGGCGATCTTCCCAAAAAAATGTGTTGTTATTGCTTTCAAGTCGTTGCTATTTTATGTGGACCCAGGGAGGACTAACTCACATAACAAAATTGTATTGCAGTCGTTTGTATAAAAAGGCTACCTCAACACTCACATTACATAATATTAAACACCACACATTGTAGATATGTGGCATTTTCGATCCGCAATTTTGGCATAGATTGGATGACGACAAGCCAGAACCAAATTGCTCGTAAACTTAAACATATGTTTCACGTACTAAATAAAATGAAATAGTTGGTAAGGACGAGTGTTAACGTTAATGGATGGTTTAATTCATTGTAAAGAAAATCTGTAACAGTTCAGATCAGATGATATAACTGTGTTCAATGTCTGGACGTTTGACTTTCAAAGAATAGAAAGGTAACACTGATTTTCTCCTGTACACGCATTGATTATCTAGTATGAATTTTGCCAGCGTTCTGGATTTAAACAATTCTCTATTATAATTAACAATTTGAGAAGCGTGACATTTAAAATGTCAACTTTAGCATTTGTTTGTATCATGGTTAAATTATGCCTTTAATATTTGAAGTTTAAAAATAGATGGACAGGGTGCGAAGCTATTTCCCCATTATTTTAATCCATCTCCCTCTCCTACCAATGTGTTTCATTCCTCATTTCCCCTATCGCTATTCCCTCATACCATGCCCATGAGCTGGTTTACACTGCACCTTCTCACAGCCTCCTTTGTTTCTATTCGTGTCTTCTCCTCGCCCTCCGCTTTACACTCTTTTTGCGACGAATACTGGCAGCGTTAGGACTTAACGTAATCAAAATTAGTTTACCATCGGGCGTTCCTTTAAAGGATGATTGTTTAAGGATAGATAAGTATTAAAAAATATAAAAATGTCATCTTGATGATCTAAAGTTTGTCGTTTGCAATTATTCAGCTAATCCGAAATAAGACTATGTTTAGATACACACCGAGACGAGTGTTGATTTCCCCTACCTGCGTCTCCTGAACAAATCGTTAACGTCCAACCGACTCAATTCATGGGATTTAACTTAGTGGTTTTTTGGGTTTTAAAAGGCTCGTTTGACCTACATGGAGGATCTATTACCGTGATAGCTTTGCAATAAATGGGGAGTATGTTTGATCATGTTTGTTTTAACAATGGATTTAATAGTAAGACTTAACGTTGCCTCTTAGATGGTACAAATCTTGAACGTGCGGACAATACAAAGTTCCTAGTGTCCTGATAGATGAAAAACTTGCATGGAACCACCATAGCGATGTTACATCAAAAGTTATTCTCGAAATATTGGTATAATTAACAATTGAAACATTTTGTAACTGAACGTTACTGCGTTCCCTTATCAAAAATAAAATAGGAATGACTTTTGCCATCGTAAGATCTTTCTGTAAAAATACCTGTAGATATGAGAAATTAAAAAGGCAGTAGAGGTTGATTATCTCTTTTGCCAACTCTTTTTAATGTTGATCACTGTGGATATCTCTCCGTGTCCTATAGATCTTGCGTAGATTTATACGGTACCAATGGTATGTTAAAGGTCCCCCAGGGAGGCGCAATTAAGCAAACTTGTCGTGTGCGTAGAAAATGGGTTCATATACATGACTTGTGGAAAGAACAAATGGGAGGAAAAGGAAATACACAAAAGAAGAGAAACAAAAAAGACACTGACAAGATGATGAGAAAAATCAATTTTTCTGGTTATTCTCAGACTTATTTTAACCCAAAATCACGTCGAAGAATAGACTGGTTTCGTGATTAAAAAGACCCTCTTATTTTCCCCCAATTACAAACGTGGTATTTCTCTCACTTCGTAAATGTTTCTGCCTCTGAAATTTGTTGCTTATTGAAGTATTTCCTAAGTGTGATAACGAGGGCAAATCTGAGTGAAAGGACGGATGAGTTCACCATAGTCAAAAGCAGCGCTGTCAAGTGACTGAATATCGCTGAATTAGTATATCATCACCTCTTCAGTGTTACTTAACTCCCTTGGATCCTTCTTGAAAGTTGCCCTTTTCCAATTAGCTGCCAATTTAATGAATTTTGTCTACTGTGTCATATGTTGAAATTGTTTCCATGGATGCTTTGCTCGCACATGTTTACATTCCCGTTATACTTATAGAAATCCAAACAACGTTGTTTTGTTACTTTATGTGGAGTAAGGTGGAAGTGTTTCACCTTTTAACTAGAAATATGGCATACTATTTTATTGACCGTTTTTATTTGAGACTTTGCTTTTCGTCATATAATACAAGTGCTCGGCTTCTGTTTGGGTTAAGATTTAGGAAGAACGAGAAATAATGTCAGACAACGCTTGGCTAAGACATTTTGCCGCGAGCCAGTTGACCGTAGATTATCAAAGCAACTTTTAATAAACGTGCGTGCGTTTAAGTCGAAGCTACCCTGAGGCTGTTATCTCTAGATGATCTTCCTATAATTGGGTATGAGTTTTACAGCAATAAAGACTTTTTATAGTGAATCTGACCATAGATAAAAAAAATGCATTAACTAGTTATTTCTTAATATCATGTAACATGATATTCATATAGAAAATAACAGGAACAACAACCTTAATTTAATGTCACAAAAATAAAGTTTAAAAGCAAACAAGATTCAGACACAACGAAAGGGCATATTTCCTTCGTTTAGGTTAAATTGAGGCTGATTATTTAAAACGATGTTAATCTTAAAGGGACATAATGGCATGAAAAAAATGACATAATGAAAAGGACCCTTACTGAAATCACTTCCACGAGTTTGAAAACACTTTGGATGTTAACATTCTGTAGAAACAGTAAAAACAGGAAGAGTTCCGGGGGTGGCAGTTTGTGGCAATTTCTGGAACAAAAAAAGCAAGGTGTTCACATCCCTGACAGGATTTAGAGTGTATCTAGCATGTTTTGCGACACAATTCAAAAGCAATCAGACCGGGATTCAGGCATTGTACTTTAGGTTTGTAGCAAACGACCGCTGGCAACACTCATTCAGTGTGGTAACATCTGCAAATAGGTACAGGAATACAGACTGCGAACTGCTAGCGTACACGCACACGGACGCACTCACGCACACACACACAGTTGCTTGTTGGATAGCCCTCTCGATTAAATATATTTAACGGAGTAATATTGAGGCTTATTCCGTTAACAGTGTTACGGAATAAAGCACGTCTTGACCAACTTGACATCGTTATAACCGAGGACATCGTCGGTTGTAACGGGGTCCGCAGTTATGTACACTGTTAGAAATTTCTGTAAATTAAGAAAACAGATTTTCCGTAAATTTACGGAAAATCTGTTTTAGAAAACAATAAAAATTAAAAGCAAAAAACATAAAAAATGTTAATTTATGGAAATATTTCAAAAATTTCTGGCAGCAATATTTCCGGACTTTTTTTTTCGTTCCGTAATTTTAAATTACGGAAATATTCTATTAAAATACACATTTTTTCCCACAATATGAGACAAATTTCTCTAAAATTACTGTCAAAGTTCCGTTAATTGACAGAAATTCCGTAAATTTACCCTAAAAAAGTCTGGAAATTCTGCTGCCAGAAATTTCCGTAAATTTACGGACATTTTTTTAACAGTGTAGTGAAAAGTCAGATGTGTGTCCTCGGTTTGTATGTATATATAATCACACGCACATACGTACACACGTACACACGTACACATAATTAATTAAAGCTTAGTGTTCAGTGGACCGGGAACAAATTGCTCCCCGGTTTGAAATATCGGGATGAATTGGAATAAAATTTGCATGTCCCGATTTTTGAGGGATTTAGAAATCTATTATTTATATTATTGTAAATTAGGCTAATATTGATATTCGAACATGGTCCTGTTAACACTTGTTGGAGAAATTGGCTAGAGGATTTGCTCCACTGACTTGATTGCCTGTTCCATACAGCATAATTATACACTTGAATACTACCATGAAAAGCAACATTTTTAACTTTAAATATTGATGAATATTATTGATTCCTGGTAATAAATCCAATAGAGTTTGATTTTACTAGACCCTGTATAATTTACGTTGATATCCCTTAATAAAGCTTTTGCAATATAATTGTAAAAAATATGTGTGTTACAAAACTGACTAAAATGGGATATGGCATATCTGAACCTTTGACCTAAGTTTTGTATGTGTCATTACAGTTCGTAAATGGATAGAAATTACAACACAGTATCCTATGAGTAGATACAAACATTAATCCATACGTAAACACTTACCACCAGAATCACGAAATTTGGCCATCAGTCTTTTATGAACTACAAAATATGCACTTACCTTTATGGTGTTGTCTAAAGGATGAATCTGCTAAACAAATGTAATTTCACTTAACTGCTGTTAGGGTTGGTGGTAACACTCGTTGCACGGCCTGCATCATCAACCTTGTGTATTAGTTCCAGTCATCGGCGATGACAGCTATTGTGTTGTTTTTGGCAAGAATTTTCTCTCATCGGCGTGCCTCACCGTCGAAGCACAAATTTTGCCTAGATACCTTTTTCTGTCTTCGATTGGGAACACGAAAGGAGAACACATCGAAAAAAACAGTTGTTTTGTGGTTTGCGTTCTGTTTTTAACAATTTTTTTCTTTCCTTAATATCCCTTTTCTGATTCAGTAGCCTAAATCGGCATGTGAGTGCAACAAATTCGTATCTACATTTTCATGATTTTCCAGGAGAAGCATTTCGTGTTTCATTCAGTTGTGTGTGTTCGATTGAAAATTATGAAAATGTACTTTTTAAATAGATTTTATTTCCAATTCAGTCGACTAATTAAGTGATTAGCTAATTGAAAGTGGGTAACTACACACAGTATTCCCGTGTCAGTGCAACAAAGTCGTATCTACCATTTACAATTTGTTTGCACTGAAAATTCATTTTTATGCAAACAAAGGCGTATGTACCCTATCTAGACCTATTAGCCTACTACCTCTGCAGTTAATGACCTTCTTTTCATAATATATAAAAAAATCAATTTTCTTTCGCCAAAATGTCTGCAGTTACGACTTTTGTTGCACTCACATGACGACATAATACAAAAATCCATATTAATAAAGGAAGAGAAATGGATATCTGAAATTAACTTCCAAAACCCTAATTTTTACCTATAAAATTCAGTTTGGGTTTACATTTTACAGAAAGATGTTTCATACAAAAGGTAATAGCGTCTGAGAAGGGGGGGTGTGAATCAAAAAACGACACAATACAGGGTAAAAAAAAAAAATCCAAGAATTAACGCTAAACTTAGAACGGGCACTTTTTGCATACCTAACCATAAATCGTATCTTGTTTTAGCGAAAGCAAACGATGAAAAATAACCAACAGTTGACGTATAATCTTTCCCTAAAATGCAGTGCAAACCTATTTGTCTGCAATCACTAGTCATAGAAGTATGTATTAGATTCTTATTGATTTGGACACACTTTATTCGTCAGATTTACACCTGACTGCAACTGTTTCAATATCAATATATTTCTTAGTAGTCATTAAAATTCTCATCTCTTTGTGAATTTCGGCCTTAGCAATCTTTTTGTCTGTTAACCCAAGAACAGTTCACTAGAAAATGCCATTGTAGGATTATTGGTATCGTGCCATTATTTAAAAAGCGCAATCGGACCAACTTAATATTGCATTAATATGGGAGATGATGAGATGATATAGTTTACTTATCATCGCAATATTTTTGTATGAACTTAGAACAATTAAGTTGAGGTGATTTTTTGCATTGCATTGGATAAAGTGGCCAACACGTTAATTGGATGGCTGTTTAAAGAGTTTGTGGCGAAATGTGATATGCTACATGCATGATCAGTTTGGTTAAAATGCTATAAGAAAAATAAGTTATGGCAAAGTGCTGATTTCTTTAGCATTCCACGTCATAACAGAATCATTAAAATACCCCGGGGAAATTAATTAATCAATCAATACTCACTCAATCTTGGTAATCAATTATGTAAAAATCCTACATAATTGATTACCAGGATTGATTGGAAGAGATATCAATACTGGTTGCAATTTTTATATATCAGTATCGTCACCCTTAGACTACCCAAGGGGCAACACTACAGGGTGTCTCAAAAGAACGTTACCCTCCAGAAACAGCCATTTTACTTACTTAATCAATCTTAATCCTTGGTTTATTAGCTTTCTATTATGAAAATAATGGTCACTCTTTTTAACATGTGGGGGTGAAAACAAGAAAGAAAACGGTTGAAAAAATAACCAAACAAATGACTATTTCCCTAAAAATGATGCAAACCTACTTTGTCCACGGCTAGCATTAGCAGAAGGAAACCATGGTGCAAATGTTTCCAACATAAAAATGTTTAAGGACCGTCCTGGCCATAATACTCTCAAATTCCAAAGGTCCATTGCCTGGTTCTAGAGTTCTCTACGCACTTTAGTCATTATTTACGCTGATTGGGCCTGTTCTTTGATGACATATCTCTAGAGTCTTGCCATGTTCCATAATTTGTCCTCTGTTCCCCTTGATTGCCATCTTACTGGGAACCCATACTTGAGGGAAACTTTACCATTCACAATGAACGATGATCCTTTAACCCAAGAGAACGTCCGTAGAATATGCCATTGTGGAGTCACGCCAAATGCCATTATTTGAAAGTGCGCTCATATTCGTATTATGATAGGAGACGGGTGAAGGGATTAGGTCACTTTATTCTGAGAAACAAATTAAGTGTAGGTTTCAATTCTTTTTAAGCATCACATGGAACAAATATTAAATCTGGGGGTTACTTGTGCTCAATTCATAAGAATTACAATGTACATGTTTTCCGCTATTGCAAAGGCCGGGACAAAGTAGTGTTTGCATCTAATTTTTGGGAATAGTCTTTGTTGGTGATGTTTTCACCGTTTTCTTTCTAGTTTTCACCATATGTTCAAAAGAGTACATATTTTATAATATAAAAAGCTAAACCAAGGAAAGAAGGAATTGATTAAGTAGGCAAAAATGGTAGTTTCTGGAGGGTATAACGTTCTTTATGAGACGCCCTGTACGGCACAAATTAAATGGGCGTATCACCTTGTGATAGGACCTACCTGATGGACAAGATTGTATTAAATTAAATAGGAAGCCCGGGGTTCGTAATAGCCTCCTCCGCCAGAAACCCATGAAATGGTCAAGGGTTGATGTCGGATGAAAAAAAGTACTATTTCATATTACCCTGTGAATTTTTAGGGTTTTAGGGCGGAAAAGTGCCATTATTTAAACCCGCCTCGTGCGAAACCTTGTTTGTAAACGCTATGGATAGCGATGATTCTCCTATTTCATTGAAAACAAAATAAGACCATACATATGGCGTCACAATGACGTTACATTTGTTTTACATTTGGTTGAAGTCCGAGGAAGCATTCGAAGTTGCAAGAGTGTTGCTTCGTGGTATCCGAATTCGGAGCTACGAATCAACGCTTCTTGTTGAATTTCATTAACCAATATTAATGGTGATGGTAAACTAATATGGTGACACCTGATTGCTTCTTGTAAACAAACCGTATGGTCCCTTAAAACCAATCGATGAGCGTCATTACTGCATTGATTATAGTGGCTGTCATCAAGACGTTGCAGCTTATTTTTACTTTGCTATCCCTGTCAAGGATTGCTTAGCGCCCCCTCATTGAACTCATGCGCCTATCTCGCCAGAGTTTCGCGATCCTGTCACAGTTGGAGGGAAAAAACGAGTCTTCTTTGCAAAAGACTACATTGATCCGTTCTCGATAGAGAGCGGGGGGATCCGGAAGAAATCAGGGAATGCTTGGAATGTGAAAATTACTTACTGTAAGTAATCTCTCTCTCTCTAAATAGTAATTACAGTCATCAGAAATCCTCCGCCAAGCAAATGTTGACCATTCCTCTCCGAGTTATGGCATAATCATGTTCGTTCTTGATGTGCAAGGTTGCTTTTGTGCTCCTCTGGAGAGCATTGTTTTGGTAACGCCAGTTGGTGACTCTGACTACTAGAGTAACCTAGGTGGGGGAAAATTTATCTCAAATAAAATGCTTCCACGTAATAAACAATGGAAACTCTTAACCATTGTCCTCAAACAACTGCAAAGTTTCCTCGACCAAGGCCGGTGGGAAAGCAGATAGAGTCCGCTAGGAGCCACCAGTCCGGGCTCCATAGACATAAACGGAATGAATAATCAGAAAGCGGGGACCAAAGACTATGGACAGGACGTTGGCGGGCAATTTAGAAGTCACGTATATGATCCTCTCTTGACGTCATCCGGTCCACCGGGAATAGGATGTCTAAGAAGATGGGTATTCACTTGACGAAGTCTGTCGCCATGACGGACGAACTGTTCAGGTTAGTCAGTTGTAACTTTGGTTCTGATTGAAAGCTTTTCCAAACTAACCTGAAATAAGCGTGAAACAAAGTGCGTGAGAGTTATAAAGGTGGTTTTGTTCCGATTTGTGTGTATTGGGTTCTCTACTTGATATGAGAGACCGACACTGCACATACACCCCATCAGTTACTGTGGGAAACAAAAACTTGCGGTTTTGATGGTAAGACGCAATAAGGAATTGCAAAGCCTATTCAACACTGTGCTAATGAAGTGGTTAACCACTACAAATGAGGCGGGTTTTTTTGGTGATATCTTTGAGGAAGAAAGGATTCGAGGGCTCAAAATTTCAGGACGACAGTGAGAAAAAAACGCCTTTAATCGGATATCAAAATCGATACGATTCCGGGTTAAAGTCAGGGGGTCCCAAAGACGTCGGAAAACGCCCCTTTAACGGATGGAGTGCCCTACTATTTTTTACTATGAGTACGGCGGACTATAATTACTTTTACCCGGTTATACTTATCATTAAACAGCATTTTGAAATTATTGATCACCTGTGCTAGAACTGGTCTCGCAAAATCAGTGATGTTATGTCTTTCATGACCTCCAGACGAAACCGCTCGCCACGGGCACTACAGTTCCAAACTGAATGTCTCATTTCAAAGCTACCTAATCTATTTTTTTTTTTCTAGAAGGACCTTAATTTTCTAATCCTTGGTGTTGCGTCCTTTTGTTTACAAGTTTTGGAGACAAGCTACTAGATAGATGTGTGCAAAACAAAAGAGATTGCATCATATAGTTCATTTCCCAATGATTGCAATCCTTATGCCATACCCATATACTGATGATGATGCCATGTAAGTGGAGCTCTAATGGATGACGATAGGATGGAGTTTGCCAATTTAGCTTATGGGGGGAAATCTAGTTGGCGGAAATATGATAAATAGGACATATTGCAGGTTAAAAGATTGCCAGTAGTTAAGTAGCTAGTGGTTAATTTTTGATTCTCCAGGGATGGTAGGGTGCAGTAGACTGGATCAAGTGATATGTTGAATGCCACCGGAGCTTTAAAGCGAATTTGTCTGCTGTTACCAAGAACCAAAAGTTGCGAAATTAAAACAATATTAATTTTGGGAGTGACTTTGCATACTTTGTGGAATAATGCAATAAGTGAAGTATTGGGTCGTCAAGAGACCTATAGAACATACTGCGCGTCCGGAAGTTATTATACGGTGTAGTCTGTGTGTACAGACTGCGAATGATTATCTAATTTTGTACTGCGCGAGAGATTTTAAAACGTTATCAGTCCATCATTAGAGAATGTGTGTAAATGAAACTAAATCTCAAAATTCCGGGAAAAACAAAAGGGTTTCTTGGATTTTTTTGCATCACAGGGTCCGTTACTTTGTTTTGTTTGAACAGTATCGTAATGGGTCTGAACCTATAAAACCAAGCGAGAATGAACATTTTATCGGGGACTCACCAACACGAAAAGTGCCCCCCCCGCCGCCACTCAATCGCTACGGTCGCATCCATTTTCCCACAAAGCCTTTCGATATTTTTCCCAGTCTTGAGCATTTCAAATACTGGTTCAATTTACGCCCAATTTTTTTCTCCAAATTTTAGAAACAGGGTTAACGCCCGTTACTAGAGAACATTGTCGTGTCTTGAACTGCTGGACAAACAAAGTTATCTTCAAGCTTCAGGACTGCACCGGAAAAAAAAACTTAATTCTGAAGAAGATTTCTTAAGGATTTCTTGTGGGATAGTTTTAAAATCGAGCTGGACAGTCTGAAATCTACGCCGTGAGGATATATCGTCGTTGAACTCCAGGGCTGTCTTTTAACCATTCATCTTTAACCAGTTTTTTTGTAACACGTTACCAGGGGGGGTTAGCACCCCACCCCCGAGAATCGTTATAAAGCACCCAATGTTATGGGTTTGATACAGTGGATAGCCATGGTCCTCCTCTTTCTTATTAATACCAAAATAAGTACTAACATTATCCAGTATTGCCGTCACAATGACGTCATAAAGTCGCGAGTCGGCAATATTGGCATTTTCCACAGAAATAGGCAAAAAAAAAACGATTTGGCTGAATATCGCCAGATTTTTCATGGCGTTTTTCAGCTCTAAATGATGCAATTGGCTAGTTTTATTTACATAAACAGAGAGTGTTAGAGCCATACTGTGCATAATGATTAAAATTGAATCATAAAACCTTCGACGTTGACGGAACCCTGACCCTCCCTGAAGGTGGTACCACCATTTTTTTTCGCTAAACTAAAAATGCCGGAAAAGGGATGAAAAAATGAAGTTGTTGTTGTTAACCGTTTGATTCTAGGGGGTTTGCCACTTGATGAGTTTTGACCACCACGTCTGGCTCGGCATGTTGTAAACATACCGCCCTCACAGTCCACTTTCCCCAGAAACGTTTATTAATTGTATGGACGGCAATGGAGCTCCCGTTCAGAACTCAGAACTCCCCTGTTCGTTTGTTGATTGTGGTTGCAGTTATTAATTATTTGAACAAGAATATAAAATAAGTACATCATTGGGCAGGATTGTGAAACAACTGAGCGATAAAGTTCTTGCGCCCACAATCCAAAGGTAACTACGAGGGCAACCTCAAATTCTAATTTTTTTGCTGGTATGTACTCAATTTCTCAGACGATTGTGAGTAAACATTTTACTCCCCCACATGTTACATTAATGCATTTAAATAAAGACTACTCTATTTGAAGAAGCGCTTCTCTCAATCTTATGTGGTTATATCAATAAATAAATAAAGGTACGTTACAGGACGGTGATATTTAATCGTCATTCAGATGTATGCTAATATTTGTTTCTACGTAGGCAAATAAAGCATCACTTCTCCAAGGTATCAGTAATGACATTTAATTTGTATTTTCCGTGTCAAATGCAATTCACTCAAGTGTTTATTTGCTCGATTAATTCAACATTTAAATGCCACGAACATACAACATCGATTGATAAACACATAAGATCGCCAATACTTAAAAGTTGATTTTTCTCGTGTTGCTTTAATTCAGAAAGAGTTTTTTTGCCCATGCAGGACACAAGGAAGGCGAACAACATATCTAACTCGTGTTCACGTGTTTATTAGGGCTACCGAGGTACAAATTATAGTTGCATTTATAAAAAAATTGCCACTGACTTTAATTCGTGATCAATTGAATAGAATTAGAACCTTTCATTTCAAAAACGGGATCAGGAGATCAAATGTTACAGAATCAAATTTCCGTTCTAGTGGTAGCGTGTTCGCAATCACTTCTGTCTTTCCTATGGAAAATGTGTTCCTACATTGATTTGTAATAGAATGCAATTATTACATTTTTCCATTTCAAAATAGTGAGGCACACGCAATGCCTCAATTTCAAGGTATAATGTAACCGGCAACACTGGGATGCCAGAACCTAACAGTTGTGCGAGTGCACAAGTTGACGCTTCGAGTTCAGTATGCGCACAGATTTCCACTGCACAACATTACTCTGGGCCGAACACTGCCAACTTTTGTGCTGGGTTTATTTTGCCTTCGCTTCTCGTACACTGATGGATAGTAATAATGAGAACATTAAAGTGATTACAGCATTATCCATGAGCTGAATTGACAGCTGAGTATAAGATGGCCGTCTATTTGTTATGAATAGCCAGAAGTTAGTTGATCTGATTATATTCTTTTCCACAGTTTTATGTTTGCGGCTGGATCGCAGTTAAGACGCTTTTGCCAATAGAGGTAACAGTTGTAGACCATATAATACACTTAATATCTCTTAATCCGCTGTTTACTATGGATCACTGTAAATCTTCGCCAAGTTGACTTTATTCGACTTACAAAATGGTGAATACACTCTCCTAATCCCACCGATCACCGATGAGTCTGACGCAGTGATAGAACAGTCGTCCCAACTTGCTGTCCTCACCCACCACATGCCCACGTACGTTCCGGTACTTACTTTGGAAAGAAAACATCCCAGGGAACACTTTTTGATGAAGCGTAAAGAACACGCTAAGAATTTCTTGAAATAGTTCATATCAATCATGTTTTTGCTTTATCTCTTTCTTTAACGTGGGCGTTAGCGTAATATAAAAAAGATGACGTATCGATGTATTCTTCTGTAATTTGACTGTGTTATTTACAACTTTTGCAACAAGCACCATTAAGACTAAGAGATCTTCGATTTTCGCGTGAATGGAATAACAACAGTTTTGTTCACTGATTTTCAATACAGCTATTGACACACATTAATAACACCTATATAGTGAAAGTGATAGTTGCACTTTTGTATCGCAATACTGTCATTGCATTCATCAATTCAAATAAAGGTTTTTAGCAGCTAGAAGTCATCAGCCGTGAAAATCAATTGTTATCAATTGATTGTTTTATATCATAACAGAATAATGCATACAAAGAGCCTCATTTTGAAACGTTTGCTCCAACGCTATTTTAAGCAGCATTGTCTACTTATCACATCCAATACCGCTCTCAAAAGACGCAGCAACCAGAGACACGCATGTTTACATTCGCGGGATAACCATTGAAGCATATGTTCTGGCTTGATATTTTTTCATCAAATCTAAAGCATTTAACCAGGAATACGCGAATAGTGTATAATATAATATACCCGGCCGCACAGTAAACAACGCACGCGTTCATTTATGGATTATAGCTATCTCATATCTGACCTTTTCGGATTATCTGTTGTCTACCCACAACACGCCAAGGAGTATTTTGGGAACACTCCCATTACTACGCTGATGGTCGAAACTGTTAACTGCATGCATGAAGTTGTCTCCAATCACATTTCATTTTGTATGCGGATTATCACTTATTCATCTCGCCAAAGTGTTGATTTTTCGTCAAATGTTAGTGCATCCAGGGCTTTTTGATTGGTCATACGTCATAGCTAAAATCAATATGGATTACGTGCTATTTGGATGGTAATTCAAGCAGAAACAGCATAAAAACGCACACATCAAGAGAAAACTGATTTACGAAATTATTATTTCTGTTAAGCCATTAAAGGTTGTTAATGAATGTCATATTAGCGGGATTTGGCATGTTCGTGGCGTCAGAAAGCATTCATTTCGTCCCGGAATAATGTATCGGTGACAGTCAACCTTATGTGGAAGAGTATTCATTGCTGCAAATTAATCTTAGTTAAACTTCGCACCCTTGCTCGTAGAAAGTAAAGCAACAATCCGTTTGGTAAAGCTTTATTTTTACCAAAGTGCAATCTATATTAAGTACTGGGATGTGTTTTGTGTTTGAACACCACAACACGACAAAAAATCGCTGAAATTGTGAGATACATATGTTTATTTATCGTCAGGAATAATATTATATATTTGTAACATTCCAAATACGTTGTGCAAACATGGTGCATATGAATCCTTCAAATTCCTGTAACGGGAGCAGACTACCAGAAGCTCAAGCTTATTCTACGACAGCGGCGAAGCACTCCTGATAACAATGGTGATGCCTTGTATTCTGGTACTAGGATTATGTTCTAATGTAGCTTTCCTCTTTGTTGTCTACCGTGTACCTTGGATGCGAACAATTCCAAATACATATTTATTTAACCTAGCAATAGCAGATACTTTATTCTTATTGGTAGCTGTGGGAGAAAAACTGTTTCGTTTTTGGAGTTCGCCGTATCACGACGACTGGGCACCCGTGGGTACTACAGGATGTGTTTTGGTGCCAGCCATCATGAGCTGTTGCTACTATACGTCTATTTCTCTTGTGTCTTTGGTAAGCCTAGAGCGTTTTGATGCAATCTGTCGACCTCTTAAAACACAGGCAATTCAGTAGCAAAAACCGAGTGCTTAAACTAGTAGCCGGCGCTTGGACCTTTTCAATGCTCATGGCCAGTGCACAAATACCAGATTATTCAGTTTTGAAGCTATTCTGTGCGCTTCCGCCAAACAATACCGGCGAACTAACGGTAATGAAACATCACCTTCCAGATATAATAGGTATGTGTAAACCTGTGGCTAGTTGGTTAGACCCCTTCGTCAACTGTGTACAAACAATACCATTCATCATAGCCATGTTTGGTAATGCCATTTTGTATGGTAGAATAGTACTTGCGGTCAAACGCAGCACTGTCGAAGCTCAAATGAATGGTTTATCTGGGCAGAACCTTCGGAATCGGAACCGGGTGACGAGAATGTTAATAACAAATGGTGTGCTCTTTTTCCTATGTCTCTCGCCTTTCGAACTTACTTCCTTCCTGTTCGTAGTTTGGGAACTTAGCGCAGGATCCCTTGAAATGCTCATTACTCCTTCGATGATGGTATGGATTCAAATAGCTAGAATTCTGATGTATTTCAATAGTGCCATTAATCCTATCGTGTATAATATTACTAATCCCCGTTACAGAACTGCATCCAAGCAAGCTTTCTGCCTAAAAGCTCATAGTGCATCGAACAACGAGTACACTCAACCAACTGCTTCGCATGTTGTTAAAACCACAGTAACCGCCTCTTGAAATCCTAAACATCCTTTACATCTTAGGATTGTTATGTAGTCGCATGAGATTGTGTGATCATATTGATTGCATTTACGTACATTTACAAGTAATTGCGATTGTGAATGCTAAACGAGATATTTTCACGCCACTGGTGCCACTTATACAACACATAATATGAACTAGGAAAAGAGTTCGCACAAAGTCAATGATCTATCCCGCTCACGTCTTGCTCCTTATCAATGATATCTTCGGATCATTTCTTTTCTCCATTGCCGTTTTGACCATCTTAATTACCTTTGCTCCTATTGTAGCCACACATAATGAGAATATATATAAGATAATTAATTATAGAATTCAATTTGTTCCGCTTAACATTCCTCTCTAATTGTTTTAGAGTCTAATATCCCAATATTTGTTATTGTAATTACTGTATTTTGATAACCCTAAGCGATTGCTGTACGACTTCCATCTTTAAAATGTCCTTGAACATTTTAGGTAACAATCTTGCATTCCAAATGTTACGTACATGCACTTCTTAACCATAATGAAGAGAAATATGAAGCTAATAACACTCAAGTGGAGCAAATGGTGGGAATGGAATTAAAAAAAAAAACATAACATGTACGTTGCATTGAATTAGAAACGCAAGCTCTGTACTGTATTAAAGAAAAATACCATTGTAGAACAACATACATCCCGTTTGTGGTCTATCATTTTCTTTCAAATAACATTGCATTCGCTTGTCGACCGCATCATTAAAAGACACTAATAGCAATAATGACAACAGCCTGTCAGTATATTTGAAATGTTTTTCAGGCTTTCATTAGATTAACTTGATATTGAACTTTATAAGAACGTAACTTGCCAAATGTTTTTTCTTCCCTAGTTATTCTCGACCTTATTAACACATCTTCAAAATTGCTATGTGATAAAATGAAATGTGGCATTACAGTGCCAACAGTGTGGATTTAGGCAATTCTGCGTTCTACTTTTAGCAAACGCTTGACTAGAACCCAGAACACGCATCCAATATTGGCTTATATTCATACTAATTAGTACTTGTTAAAAAGATCAACGTGGTCATTAAATAGACTCTGACGGTACGACACAAATCGAATTAAATTATCAACTACTGTGTGATTAACTTTGTCTAAGCAATTTATCTATCCATCCTGTATATATTCAATAGACAGTTTGATCCATTTAAAAAAAATCTTGTTCATTTCTAGTAATGTAATTTTGCCTTGTGTTTTATGTAGTTTTCTTTAATTATGGTCCCTTTGACAAATGCCAGACACAGGTTGCTTATTTCTAGTTGAAATGATTAATTGCATATCGTCGCTGGGCGGGAAAAACCTCACATGTGCATTTGACCTTTAAAAGCAAAACCTCACATGTAGTAAAAGCGGTTACATGACAAAACCTCACATGTAACATTTTCGAGAGACACCAAAAGCTGAATAATTTGCTGTAATGCCATGCACTAGAAAGGTTTTCCTTTCTAAATATATTTAGGTAATTATTTACTCCAGATTCTGAAATAAAGTGCCATATGATTTACTATCATATTTGGCATGCAATTCAAGCTAGAACCCGATGTGACCAAAATGCACATATGAGGTTTTAGCACTGGGGCCCACTTTTTACATATGAGGTTTTGCATTTGACCTCTGGAGTTACATATGAGGTTTTTCCCGCCCATCGACGATATTTGCATTTAACATTCGAATGCAGCTGCGTGCTCCAGTTTAAAGGGAAAGTAGAGTTAAAAGAGGTTTCACTATTTATTCTTTTTGGGGTATTATTTCTTTTTTTTTTTTTGTTTTTTTGTTTATGTTTTGTTTTTATTTGGTTTACATTTTTGTTCTTCTATTTCTTCTTTTTACTCCATTTCTGTCCTTTCTAGACGTTTACCTATGTCAATTGTTCTCCTTTTTACCCATCATGACCATGGCCACGTATGGTCTAGTGGATAATTAACACCGAACTCAAGATCTGAAGGTTGTCAGTTCGAACCCAGCTGCTGTCAACATTTTGTATATTTGTGCAAGGCACTACTCGCTTCCCCCATCTCTCGCTCTTCTCTCTCTCACTCGCTCGCTCTCACTCTCTCTCTCTCTCTCTCTCTCTCTCTCGCTCGCTCGCTCGCTCGCTCGCTCTCTCTCTACTCAGGGGTTAAATGACAGGAGCTGCGCTACGATTGTATGTAAGATGACAGTTGTACTTACATTCTCAAGGATAACGCAAGGGCTGAAGGCTAACTGGTTTCGTTGCACATAATATTTATTCAAACTTACTCCAAAGTCCAAACATAAATAAAAAACGATGCCAACTAAACACAATGAATAAATCGGAGACGACACAGCGAGGTGTCCTCCTCCAAACCAAGATAGCGAGTGACTATTGAATAGGTTCGAACATCCGAGCTGAGCAACTGGGTTGCTAGTTTAAAAAAAAAAAAAAAAAAAAAGAACCCAGAACACGCATCCAATATTGGCTTATATTCATACTAATTAGTACTTGTTAAAAAGATCAACGTGGTCATTAAATAGACTCTGACGGTACGACACAAATCGAATTAAATTATCAACTACTGTGTGATTAACTTTGTCTAAGCAATTTATCTATCCATCCTGTATATATTCAATAGATAGTTTGATCCATTTAAAAAAAATCTTGTTCATTTCTAGTAATGTAATTTTGCCTTGTGTTTTATGTAGTTTTCTTTAATTATGGTCCCTTTGACAAATGCCAGACACAGTTGCTTATTTCTAGTTGAAATGATTAATTGCATATTTGCATTTAACATTCGAATGCAGCTGCGTGCTCCAGTTTTAAGGGAAAGTAGAGTTAAAAGAGGTTTCACTATTTATTCTTTTTGGGGTATTATTTCTTTTTTGGTTTTTTTGTTTATGTTTTGTTTTTATTTGGTTTACATTTTTGTTCTTCTATTTCTTCGCTCTCTCTCTACTCAGGGGTTAAATGACAGGAGCTGCGCTACGATTGTATGTAAGATGACAGTTGTACTTACATTCTCAAGGATAACGCAAGGGCTGAAGGCTAACTGGTTTCGTTGCACATAATATTTATTCAAACTTACTCCAAAGTCCAAACATAAATAAAAATCGATGCCAACTAAACACAATGAATAAATCGGAGACGACACAGCGAGGTGTCCTCCTCCAAACCAAGATAGCGAGTGACTATTGAATAGGTTCGAACATCCGAGCTGAGCAACTGGGTTGCTAGTTTCATTTCACATGGGGCCAATTGCAACCTAATAAAAATCACTGACAGCTCGATCATTTCCTGTCACATGTATCCTTGTTCAAGCGAAATGATTTGGTGATTTTTCTAGTGACAAAGTAGTAATAATCGTAAGCGGCGTTCTTAAATACCCATTATTATTATTATTTATTATTTTTATTATTATTAATAATAATAATTATAATATAGATTATTATTGAATGTATTTTACACAACTTGTAGCTCATTGTAGTGTTTCATCCTTTACTTGCTCTGATACAATAGACTGTCGAATGGTATTTGAAGAAGAATTAGACTTTATCGTGATGCAAACGTTATTAAAGCTCTCGCGACATACATACTTAAAACGGACAATACAGGGTCCGAGCATATGGGACAAAATCAGAAGCATAATTTATATCAACATAACTTTCCTCTATTTGTGACTGGTGCCTGACTAAATCGCCATTCCCGTTGAGACATCAAACCTATTTCTGCCAAAAGACATTTACCAGACTGTCCCAAGGCGAATTAATAAGAAGTGCAGTGTTGGAAGCATTTGAGTTAGTGAAAGAGTAAGGGGAGCTTATATATGCTTCCAATAAATATTTCAGTCCAGTCATTAAGAGAAAATCTAATACGAATCTGATTTACACTGACCTAAACTCTTCCAAAATGATTATTTACACTGTCAGGAACGGATGTATTTTCACGGATTCTGACCGTCTCGGTAATTTGTTTGCATGCCGCACAAATATATTAAAGGTATATTGCTGGCGGCAGCTTGAAGAGTGTACGGTAAAATTTTACACGTTTATACGTAATTATATAGATAAATTGCAGCAAAACTGTCCATTTTTTTGATGGAATCTTTTAAAAATGCATTTTTATGTGTTTTCCCAACATGTTAAAAGGGAAACACAAATTACCTCTCTTTGAGTGCAGCATACCTCATTCAATTCCATCAAGAATGGCTGTTTATGCATGGCTTTACAGATATAAAGTTGCAGAGAAAATGTTGCGCCTCTCGTAATCATGGTAATCTATAGGGTCAAGATACGTACTCTCAAACTACAAATTACATCTAATAACGCAGCAACATGAGCAAATATGCTAAGAAACGAACTTCTCATTTATTCCTCTGACCATTAGCTCTTTCAACCATTCCGCCTCCACGAAGTGACTTTCATTGCATATTTCACGTAACGTGAAACGAAATTAATACATTTGAACGCGTAGAAATATATTTCCTACGTGATGTTTACTAAATTTATAGCAAATGTCACGTAAATGATGACGTCAAATGAAGTCATGATTCTGTCAAAATTCTGACAACGGAGGTGGGTTCTTAGGGACTTGCAAATTATTATTTTTTTTTTTAATTTAAAAAAAATAATAAACTCCCTAGGAACCCCCTCCGCCAATGAGAGTGTCAGTAAAAAATAATTATTTATGAATATTTTCATGTTTAATTATTTACATAATCCTGTAATTAAAAAATAAATAAAAGTTTCAAATTCTGTTAACCCTTTATATGCTGATATACTCTTGTCTGGTTTAGAGTGTATCTCACTGACCGTAGTATACCCGAGTGATGAATCGTCCTAGCAGCATATTTTCAACTACTGTTCCTCAGGGCTCCATTGCAGTCCCTTTTAAGGTTTTCATAATCTATACTCATCCAGTCAGTGACATTATTAGGATCCTGATGTTAACTTCACTCGTATGCTGATGATACTCAGCTTTTCTGTGAGTTTAATCCAACGACTCCAGGTGATTGTGAGCATGCGCTTCAAAAACTTCTAAGCTGTATGTCTGACAAACACAACTGTATTTCAAAACATACTGCAGATGTATCACGATGAGACTTTAGAATTTATTGTCTTTGCCACGTCCTGTGTTTTGAAAAATCTGTGTCTTCAATACGGTTAGGTCTGGGCGACCCCATCTGTTACTGCACCTGTGTTTGTAAATAACCTTGGAGTTATGTTGATTCCACCATATGTCCAACCAGATTGGAGCTATCTGTAAGAGTGAGTGTAAATTACCATATTCGTAACTACCGTAATGGCGTATTCGGAGGTTTATAACTTATGATGCTTGCAACCATGCTGTAGGATCTTTGGTGCGCATGGACTATAATAATAAATGCATTTATATGGCGCTCTACGGTGAACACATCGCCTTACAAAAAATCAAAATAGGAAATTAATATACACATGACATACAGTATAATAAACATGATAAAGAAAACTAAAAAATCCAAAGTTAACAAAAAAATAAGCATCAGAAAATAGGTATGTTTCCAGGAGCTGCTAAAAGACACTGGTGGGGGGTGCCTCACTGAATGTTAACCGGACCAGGAAGCTCGTTCCAGAGCCTAGGACCAATGACGTTGAATGACCTGTCTCCAAATCTACGCTTGGTACGAGGAATAACAATCCGCGCAAACATCAGAAGAAGACCGTAGCCTCTGTCTTGTACCATTAGAGTTACTTTCCAGCACATTATACAAATTTGGTAGAGATAGAGAAATATGATAGAGCGAGGTTCAAAAGCGTTGAACGCCTTTGAAATGTCAATGATAATTATAATCAAGGGATCTCGTATGCTTGGTTTATTACCGAAACAATATAAACAATTTTTGAAAGCGTAAAATTAACTATCATCTCCGCAAAAAAATGATTAAACATTCCTCCAGTTAAGTGCACAAATATCAAACTACCTGCAAAAACACATCGTCGTTTAGAGCAACAAAGTCGTATCTATATTTGCATGATTTTACAGGGCAAGTATTTTTGTGTTTCATTCAGTAGTGATTTTTAGAATGAAAATTATTATCACATATGATGAAAATGTATTTTTTAAATATATTATAAATATTTTATTTCTCACTTAAGTCGACCAATTAAGAAGTAATTAGATAATTAAAGTGGCGTAACTACATGCATGACGTGTCGTGCAACAAAGTCGAATCTACCAGTTACCACTTTGTTGCACTCAACGGAAATTCAATTTTGAGTGCAACAAAGTCGTATCTACACTTAATTAGGCCTATTTAGCCTAATAACTATTCAATAAATTGCGTGTTTTACTTGCAATGTGGTAAATTGAGTGTATTCATTTACTTTTATACAGGGTGTCTCAGAAAGAATTACACCCTACTATTGGTGACCATAACTTCAAAAGTGAGTATCACATTTGATAACTTTAAAAAGAATCTTAAACGACAATTATTTTTCAATATTTTAACGTAAACAGCACTCGATTCGGTTCAGTAGTTTTGAAGAAATAAGCGATTATGTAACACATGTCAATGGACACTTCCAAGTTTTGTTATAAAGTGATTCAGACAGAACAGGCGAGAAATAAGCAATACTTCTTTCATTTTCTTTTTCATTTATTTCTTTAAAACAAAATAAGATAATGATATTTTGCACCAGGTTCAACATATTAATATTGCACATACATTACAAATAAATTTACATCTTTTCTTTTTCACTTAAACAATTGAAGAAAATTGAAGAAATGTCAGTGACATCTTCAGTCTTTTTGAAAAATTAATGTTAATACCATGGCTGTCGCCAATCCAAGCCAAATTCCCTTTTCATTTATTTAAATTGGCATATCATCATCGCTTTCGAGAAAAAGGTTAATGCTTTGGGGGAAATTAATATTGAAAACGAAGTAAAGTTTGATATTCAACTAGGTTGTGCATTATAAAAATCTAAGAACGGTTTCAACCACCACATGTTCACCTTTTTCTGTTTGCTAAGAATTGATTCAGATATGTAGATTTTCCGTTTTGATCAAATGCTTCAAGATTTATATATCTAGCATGCCAACAAATGCAAAGTATTTGTGGCACATTGTTAAGTCTGCAACTTTGTCTTGGATTTAGACGAAGACTTCGTCTGATGACTGCAATGTTCTGTAAAGTTCGGGCGGTTCTCCGCCTTCCACAGCGACTCTTGTTCAAATTTTGACTTGTACCGTTTTCACGGTAACATTGTTCAAGCGTTTTCACGGTAACATTGTTCAAGATTGTCTTCTTGCAAGGAGGATTTCTGTGGATACTTAATCTAAATTCCTGCTTGACCAGAGTAAATGTTATGACCATTTTCGGCACTCTGAAAACCCAAAAGCCTTTATATTTGGTGGGCGACAAATGTGTGACCAACCATATTGTTTTCGTGCCAGTATTTATATATAGTTAGAATTTTATAGAGTATAAATAAAACGCGGAGAA
This sequence comes from Ophioderma brevispina, assembly GCA_023653785.1. NCBI lineage: Eukaryota > Metazoa > Echinodermata > Ophiuroidea > Amphilepidida > Ophiodermatidae > Ophioderma > Ophioderma brevispina. Next base: position 49,267 of record JAMKCH010080115.1, read on the forward strand.
TTTTGAATTTGCACTCAAATCATTCCTTTTATATTTTAAATGTAAGTCCACCTCTTCTTGGAATAAGAATGTCTAATTTGAATAAAACTATTGTGAATAATATTATTGTTCAGTTTATCCACCTGTTAAGTTTGATTAAACTCTCAATCATTCTACGCAGTGCCACCCCTAGTCAACTACGATTTTTTTCACATTTTCTTTCAATTTTCTACAGAATTTTATTGTTGTTGTTTTCTAATAAAGATGATCATTCTTGTTATTTAGCATTTTTTTGTTTTTCTTGTTTGATTTTTGTATAATTGTCCACGGTAATTTTAGATTATAAAGATAAACGAACAAAAATGGCATTGAACTCACAATTATAAACATGCCGGTTTCTTTGGGAATAAAAGAAAGACATTCTTTGAACAGATAACACAAGTAATCAGCGGTAGTTAACACAAATCTGGCATTAATTGGGAAGTGGTCCATTACATGTTTAACCGAATCGAGTGATGTTTACTTAAAATGTTGAAAGTTCATTGTGGTTTAAATTCTTTTTAAATTTCTCAATGTGAATACTTACTTTTTTTTTTTGAAGTTTCTGGTCGCCTATACTTAGGTGTAATTCTTTCTTAGACACCCTGTACAATACTTAAATACGGAGCTTAATGTTGAGTAGAAGAAGGTCGTACTTACCGGTATTTTCAATTAGCATAAATTTGGTTAAAAATAAGAAATGTCCATATACCATTACAACGCACAGTTTACTTAGTCGAATTGTTTTAAGTAATATCGGAGCCCTAAAATTCGTTTTCGCACTGGCTGATTTACGGATGAGAATGCTTTCTCCCTCTACATAACATCTTTATTTGATTTTTTTACTAGATGACCATGACGTCACTGGATCATCCTTAAATACATTCCATACTCATCATGATTTTATTGTTCAAGTGATAGGAGTTGTTGTCTTCTGTAATTATATTAGACGCAGTTAAACCAGGTTACATGACTAAACTAGTAACAGTGCTATTCTTAGAAAGTATTGTTTATAAATGGCGAAGGTGACAGGGCTGTTTTTTCTTCTTGATTTTACGTTCTCCTAGAGCGAATATTCTCACCGCCATTGTAAAAAAAAAGAACCTGTGTCGCAAAATATAATACATCAAGTTATTTTGTTGGCTCCTAAAATATCACTCACATTCTTCCCCAGACAATTTATTAAATAAGTCTCATTAACAATTATCTTGAAACGCCCAATTTTTCCAGCGCACTTCAGGTCAGGCAATGATTTTCGTGTTGCCTGGATTAAATTTCTATCTATATGTCTAATTTAAAGGAACATGTGACCCAAGGCGTGGGTTCGAGTCCCACCGAGTGGCCAATGTGTTGTCACTTGGGGCAAGTCCCTTCGCTTGCTCTCTCCACTCATCAAATGGGAAGCTGTAGGAATGTGTCCATTGAGTGCCGCTTAAAGGTTGAGTATTCCTTGGGGGTCTTTATTTATTTATTATGTATTTTTTATAGTTATTTTCTTTATTTATTTATGTATTTATTTATAATGAATTATATGCCGGTTTTCCAAAATAAAACAATGTCGGCCATTTTGAAATAGACAGATGCAATATGTGGCAGCTTTTTCGGGGCGGAAACGAACTAGTGCTATTCAGCCGACACTCTCTTTCAAGTGATAAATAGAAATTAATCACCGATGGGTGCAACGAACCGAAAGAAAGCTTGATGTCAGCCTGGACTGGTGAACCGTTTGTGAACAGAATGAGTGTTAATGTTGACTTTCCTATGAATGACAGCTTCCCCATAACGCATGTCGTCTTCGGTTACGGTTTGCAAATATAGACAGAGACATGAAACACTTGACCTCTAGGTGACCTCTTTCAGCTGAATCGACAAAATGAACTTATATGCAAAATATCATTATAATTATCTCAACCGGAGATAGTAATCTGTCATATGCTAAAGTTCAACATGTTCTATCAGTGCGCTACGTGAGAATTAATGGTCAACGCTACAAAAGTGGAGTTTTGTTTGTTATTTATTCGGCAACTTCGACAAAAGAAAATTACAGATATACCAAACCAAATCAAATAAGCCACTACAATAGACCTTCGTACAATCAATTAGCCAGGATAACCCATTAAGTCGGCGGAATTTGCCAACTTATTTCCAATGGGTTCCATGAAAATGACAGAGGCACCTGTGACTAGACAACAATAATGCAAAAAGCAGAACTAGCCAGAAATGAACATGGATGAAAGGTGATTATCACAACCCAACCATAAGACTAGGAAAGTAGTTAGGCAATTCAGCCGACTCATGGCTCAGGCATATGGTAGATGGAGTTTAACAAGACGTTTGAACGTGGCTTATAGCTTACACAATTGTATGGAGGGCAAGTTATTCCATTTTTTCAGTAATGCCATATAAAAAAAGACTTAACAGCTGACTTTAACCCATGGACTTGAAAGTTATATAAGCTAATATCTAGTATGATAAAAATGTAATCTCTAACTTTAGTAAAATTGATTGAGAATATAGGGGCCGACAGAGTTGAATATGTTAAACATATGGCTGTTCGTCAGTTGCCTAACTCTGTTTTGGAAATTCAAGAGATTCACTGAACCAAGTGAGCTTGACTTATATGATCCCTGGGTGACATATGCAGTATAAACGAAGCATTCTATTTTTGATTATTGAAGCTGTATGCTGACACTGCTTACATACACTGTACCACTAGGTACAACATATGTAAATTGACATTGTAATAAAGCCGAACTGAGGGTCCTACGAAGTTTGCGGTTAAAATACTGTGAGTGTCTATATAAAAACTTGAGTTTTCCATCACCTTGTTATGACGGATTTAACCATAGAATCACCTGAAGGGTTTGGTCAAGAGTCACCCCCCAGATAATTGATAGCTTTTTGAGATTGTATTTTTTGGCCATTAAAGATGATTTGAAAAGCGGTGACCTTTTTACTGCTTTTTGAACCAAATACAATGCATCCAGTTTTGCCGGCATGCAAAGATAGCTTGTTGTCAATTAGCCGGTTATTACAAGATTTCATGTCCAAACTGAGGCTTCTGGAACAACTTCAGGGTCTTTGTCAATGAAATAAGAACACTGTCATCTGCATAGGGTAACAGCCGTTCTTCACAAGATTTCATATCATTGCATAGCACAGATAAGCAGACCTAAAAGCTCCCCTGGGGCACACCACATGTGAATATTTTTTTTTTGGAAATCAGAATTAATACCATCTATGGAAACGAGCTGCTGTCTATTGGATAAATAAGAGATGAACCAGCCGAGTTGATTCCCCTCGCCTCAAGTTTGTTTACCCAAAATCGAATGTTTAACGCTGTCGAACGCTTTTGGACATCCAACAGCAGGCACGCTGACATAATTTCCTTTGGAACAGAACATTTCTAATGTAGTCCAGTAAGAATATAGTGACCTGATCTGTGAATATCCCGACGAACGCCTGATTATATTGATAATAAGGTTTTTCGATCGAAAGTATTCCTCCACCTGAACGTAGACACATTTCTCCAATATTTTGGAGACGCCACCTCAGGACGCTAACAGGTCTATAGTTTCCACATCCAACCTGCTTATCTTTTTAATAGGGGCCGACCCTAGCAAGTTTACGATCGTCCGCACGTGTATTATTGATTGACCCGTTGACAATAGTGGTAATTAATGGGGCCAGATGAAGCCCCATCGTTCAAGAACTTGGGTGGGAGCCCATCCAAACCTGCCCCGTTAGAATATTCAGGTTGGAAAGTTCTTTTCACAAATCTTCATCAACAGGTTTGAGCACAAATTCTTCACGAACAATGCCCTGCTCTTATAAAAATCATGCTGAATTCCGACACCGTGCCAACTCTAGTTGGAGAGGATTTACTACTAAGGAAGCCGCCAACTGTATAGAACCGTTGTTGATATAATTACAAACTGAGCGTGTGTCAAGCACAACTCGCCATCGACATTAAGGACATTTTTGCCTTATTTGAGGTTTCGAGAGCTATACCAAGACCCTCAATGTTTCCATAACTTACGGGGGTTACCCTGACACTCATCAAGTTGAGATGGCAAATAAGAGGCCTTGGGCACTCTTATTTCCCTTTGAATTTGATTACGTAGGTGGTATAATCTTCATATTTGAAGGCAGTATTACCCTTTTTCATTTTCAAATCTCATTTTATCACCCTATGAATTTTATCTAGGATGCCGGTGGTCATCCACGGTTCCGTACATTTTTTAACTGATGTACGCTTAGGGGGACACCTCAACAAAACGCGGTCAATAACTTTAAATTTTGACCATGCCATCAACAACCAATCGTATCCAAACGATGACCATCCTCAAGTACTTTAGCAATTAGAAAAAACATTGGCATCATGGTGTTTCATGGATCTAATAGAAGCATTGTTAGAAAAGCAATGGACCCGAACCCCGACTTTTCTCGTGCAGTTACACAAGGGGGGAAACAACTGGTCACTGAGAAAATTGGTAAAACCACACTTTGACCAAACCAAACTGTGGAATTATAATGATATGAGCAATGATGCTCTCAGAGGTATCAGTGACACGAGTGGGTTGATCGATTAACACGATTGTGTTGATCGATTACGAGTGTAAAATAATAGTGGAAGATCCAATTTTTTTTGGCAAACTAACACCCATTTTCGCCGCACACGCACACTAATATACACACATATCTAACTAATGTAATCCTATGTGCCGACGGCACAAAAAGAATTTGATCGCAACATGAACGGCATACATGAACAAATACGTGAAATATTATATTGATATGAAACGACGTGGTTTTGATACAATGTTATTAGAAGTTTTGTTTAGCCTGTTCAACTTAGTGGAAAAATTAGTAGTAGTATTTGCATTCCTCGGTCTCCTATAAGACCAATATCGTATCATGTTCTTTCTTGTCAAATGTCGCCCATATGTTGGTCGGTACTCGGTAGGTATCGAGTATAATTATAGCATAAAGGTTTGATTTTTGGGACGCGGTACTCTCTTTAACGACGAATTGAACCCAAGGCGATACATTATTTTAAGTGGAAGAACGAGGCCGAGGCCTGATTTCTCCACGCAAAAATATGGTGTCGCCCGGTTCAATTCGTCGTAAAGAGAGTACCGGTTCACCAAAATCATACCTTTTATTCTCAATTCTTTAAACAGCTTAACTTGTATAAATCAATCTTTAAAATAAAAAAAACACCCAACTTCGCGAATGTCTTTACGGCTTAAATACACAGGAATGACTGCCATCACCCAGTGGAAAACAATCGAACAACCCGCTGAACGCAACGATCATACGCAACGAATCGCACCGTTGGCAGGCGCGCGCGTAAGTAGCAAACCGAACGCGTTATGACGCGAGCGCTTCAACCTAAAAATAACTTCAACACGCAGCGCGTACTTACTGGGTTCAATTATACGAATTGAACCCGGGCAGCAGCCAATGAAATTGCGTACATTTTTCACGCGTTTTTAATGTTTTCTACAAAACAGTAAAATTAATAATAAAATAATTAAATATGAATTATTTAGTGACGTGTGTTCCCAACAAAATTATTTTCAGCGAAGAGTTGGAAACATGAAGAATCTGCAACACTTGGGTTTTAGTTTGTATTTTTAGATTTCTTAATTTAAAAGAATGTTTGAAATCGATTGTTCACTCTTTTTAATAGACGATGACTAAAAATTGTACAGCGTTCCACAATCTAGAATGAATAAACCTAACAGAACTGGGAATGGATGGATTGGTTGCAAGCGTGCAGCGTCTGGTACGGGGTATTGTTTTTGTTAATTTTCAAGACTCCCCGACTGTCGGAACATTATCGCTTTCAAACATGGGCAATGTATAATAACCCAAACATTTGAGTACTTGGCAGGGCTATTTTATAAATAAATGACATGCTCACGACGTGTGTGTTATTGTCACAAAGCCTTGAAACGCGCAGTTTATTACTCAATGACTGTTACCTATAAGCCTTGGAATAACTTAAAATGACTCCAATTTTTGTACACTCCATTTGTCGGCTATAGGTAGAATTTGCTCAAATAACTTCCATGTATTATACATTCTTGGATATCTTCAAAATATACTGAGTTAATTAAATGTGTATTTTTCTATTTTCATATCACAAGCAATTAAACAAATTTGGGTCAAGTTTATTTCTCAAACTCATTTTAACAGAATGGGATCTAATTGGACATTAATTTGAATTTTGACTTCTTATAAAAAAAAGTTATTGATGGCATAGCCAAACCCATAAAGTGTTAATGTTAGTTGGTCCTAATAACAATTAAATTCATTTTAGGGTCATGAATTGAAACAAAAATTGGGAAAATTGCCTATCTACAGGATACCTCGCTCATGAAAACTTAAGGCGCTCAAGACGCCGCCGTGCGGCCAAGTTTGCAAGCCCGGCGAAATAGACTTTTCGTACTAGTGATCACAACTTTGCTTCCCAATCTCTGAATGTCCAGGTTAACTAATTTTCAAATATTTGTGAACACCCTGTAGTAATATAGGGTCGTCCACCAATTTTCCAAACTGTCTAACTCTTTTACAAATTTTGAAATCAAAATCACCTTGGTAGTTTTTTGATTTAAAGTTGATTTTTTATTACATCTAAAAATAACATAAAAAAATTTTGTGATGACCTGGAGATGATCGACCTTACACCTGCGTTTGAAATTTGGGCTTCCCAAACCAAAATCACCCTTGACATTGACAACGCGAGCCAATCACCTGGGTATAACCAAACATTACTGACTTTATGGTAAGCACCATAGGATGGTCCACATCATACCGTCCTTGGCAGCAATTCACCTTGGATATGAAGATATGGTTAGGGGGCATCTGGATTAGTAGACAGCACTGGAAAAAGGGGGACTGATGTGTGTATCTGGCACCTATGTGGTGAAGATGGGGATTGTAAAAAAGAAGAAGAGAATAAGGAGGTAATAACACTGGTTCCAAGCGAAACAAACGTCACGGTTCAAACATCTTATTCTCTGTGTTCATTCGTCAGTTAAACATTGCTATAATATGTGCTAATCTCAGCGCCAAAGTAGAATACAAAATTAACATGTTTAATGAGAATTAAGAAAATTTAACATTCGCGTGATTTTTGTATAGATTTTTACAAGCCCTGTAAGTTTTGAGTGATATAATCCCATATTTGAAAGTTAATATACATTGTAGAACGGTTTACCAAACTTATTATTCACAAAATGACACCACAATTGAGCGAATTTTTAATTTTCCTGAAGACAGCTCACAAGATTCATATTTCCAATTTGAACAAGACTCCAAAAAGAGTTTATAATACAGCACAAGACTCCAATAATTATTTAATTTCTTAACTGTGAACCATTTGATTACGCACCGCGAACAGCACTCATCGTTGAGTAAAACCGTTGTCAAAGTTGCACCAACCTTACGCAAATCTGATTATACTTTACCAAATGCGTACTGTTTGAATCAACTTTTGATAGCTATTACCCAACAGGAGATATTTATACTTACATATAATGGATCTCCTTTTGATTGATAACATGTTAGGGTGACTATTAAATTTGCGACAGTGTTACGGTGTTTTTAATTCATTCGAAAGCATAGTTTCAAGGCGTTAATCCCAACTTACTACGTGCCGATTTGGCTTTAATGGGATCTACGTGTTTTTTAAACCACCAGCAAATGTTAAAGAATGATGGTCAGCGTTGTCATGAGACGGCTTAGAACTTAAAAACTTGGAAGAGGTATTTTAACTGGTTATTAAATGAATATTATGATGAAATGAGCCAATCGGAAATCCCTATATGAAAGGCAAGTGTTGCTCAGAATCGAGTATTACATTTTTTTTTATCATTGGAACACAACCCAATAAGAAAGGACCCGGTGGATAAGCAGGAGAAGCCCCCTCGATAGTTGTAACTAGGCTGGTGAATTGGTTTGGCGATAATATGCATAAGACTCGGTTTTTTCATGAGGGATTCATGCTTTTGTCCTCTAAATGGCATAACAAGCTAAACCCAAATTGTAAGGGGTTGATCTCTACGTAGCAAACCCACAACTATAAAAAGTTCATACTACTTCAAAAATCTCACTTGAGATTTATATTCATTATGCAACAGGTCGTTCATTGATGATCAGAGTTATATATTGGAGATAAGTGTATATGGTTCAGAGCTCAGGAAGACCTGTTGACTATTACATAATACTAAATTCTTGTGCAAAGTTTTGTTCGTGAATAACATACAATTGAGGTCTGGTTTACAGTGTATCTTGTTCTGGTATCGAGTAAGCACAAAGCTATAATGCTTTGGAATATATTGGGGTCAAAAGTGAATGATTGAATGTTTCACTATGCGGTAAGGCACAAGAGGTCTATATAGATCGAGGAGGCAAAACGTGACGTCATCTTAGAAATTCATCGTCTCGGATGTTTTGCCGACCACAAAGAAACCCTAGAGTACCAACAATAGAAAGCATGTCTTCCTCCTCTTCTTCCACATACTGTGGGTGCCGCTTTGCATATGATATTGTATGGCGTTATCATTTGTGCCTCAGGTCTCTTTTTTCTCATAAGCCATGCGCGTTAGGTGAAAAGATGTATTCATTGAGGCGGTTTATTTAAATCGACTGACGTGTCATTTCATTCGTTGTGTGGCATGGGTAGGACAAAATTTAGCACCCAATAGCAACCCACATCCCAACAACTGATATTTTGCCGATTGTTTGTTATCGAATTGACTTATGTGTGTATACAAGCACCCAACTATAATTATTCCGTGGCAATATTCAAAATGTCAGCGCCCAGTCACGGACGACTGTTTTTGAATGGGTTTCACGCCCCTTGGTAGGCATGCAATCTACCTAGTGCTCCGTTCAATAGCCTTGGATGTAGTCTTAAACAAAAGCCTGACTATGCTGTCCTAGGTATCCTAATCCTACGAAAACTACAGGAGGTGTAATTTTGCTCAACCCATGGCGAATGAAAGTTTGAACTGCGCCATGGGAATTGTGATTTTACTAGCTCATAGTGTTATGCTCTTCTTCTATTTATACACCCTCGATGGAGAATTGTTTAAAAACACCTTAACTGCATAAGGGGTTCGCACCTTCCGTTAGTGCATAGGGGGGGGGGCTCTAGTGACCTATTCCTTCTAGAACCACTTTCCCAAAGCAATTTTAAGATGAAATCCCCCACATGTTTGAAGGATTCAAAGACATCAAAATAACGAAATAAAAACTGAAAAAAATTGACGGTAAGAAAATTAGGGGCAAAACATTGATTTAATTTTTGCGTCAATGTTGGCGAAAAAAAAAAAAAAAAAAAAGACACTATTCGTGTCTGCATTTTCTACGGCACTGATTCAACCTAGACTCTGCTGATTGCTTAATTGGTGAAGAAGAACTATATTTAACCATTATTACGCACAAACATAAATGTCTCATGCCATTTTATATTTTAGGTTTACTCTTATAATTTTACCATGGGTCCTCAGTAAAAACCGCTATTGATGTATATAAAATTTATGACACAATGGCCTACTATACTTTCGCAAGAATGTTTTGATTACTTATTTTACTTTGTTTTATATCACTAGGTGTATGCATTATGAAAATTAGAATCACAGTCACTCTATTGAGATTTTTTTTTGTCATGATCACTTCCGTTAGTGGATAGGGGGGGGGGGCTCCTAAGGACCCATGCTAATTAACGCAATAACGGACGCAGTGGATTTAATTTTTTTGTACAAATGCAAGCGCAACTAAAAGTTAGACAATAACCAAAAATATAAACCACATATGTGTGCAGCGTTAAAAAACGCCGGCCGAAAACAAAACTGGGTCCCTAGGACCTACCTTATGCCGTAATTGTTAAAATAACCCGGCCCCCCCAAGAACGGTAAAGCCACTTACAGGGTATTAGATGTATCAATACACTCAGCATTATAAGCTCTATCCCGTTCTTGGGGTGGGATGGGTTGTATAATAAAAATTTCGATTTCCCATTGAAGCCTACACTTAAAATTCCTATAAAAGTGCCATTTTCTTCAAAATATGAACTTTACGTGTTTTTCAAAGTTCGTAATCAGAAACTTCACATTTAAAGGTTATATTATTTAAGAAAATGGGTACCAGATAACGTAATATCAAAACTGAGGGCGCCTTCACTTCTGTTATCATGCCATGTCTTCCAAAAATTTTGACTTTTGTAGATGATAAATACTTGAATCTGTGGAAAGTGATAAAAGCTTCGTTTAACAGTAAGAGGCGCGACACAAAATCGTGGACAAATGGAGGGACCTGGACGTCAATGAGAGATCTTTTCTTTGTAGTACACCTTTATTTCTATTTAAGCCCGAGTGCATTCATTTTTCAGTTCTGGAATATTTTATTTCTTTATTACCCCGCGTGTATAGTGGCGAGATTGTTTTGGAGAGCTTTCTAGTTAACGGGAAGCTCTATGTCCCATTGAGTATGCATCTCGTCAAATGATTTTATTTAAATTTATGGGTTTAACGTTCTATATGCGGATGTCAGAGTTGATTACCTTTTTCATCTCTAAATGTTGGCAGGTAAAAAAAGGAGCTCTAGAATTTGAAGAACGATGTTTTTGGAAATTGCAGAAAAAAGAGATTGGCTCATTGGTTCTAATAGTATAATAGATATCACATGATGATGTCACAGATTATCGGAAAGCAAAAAGGAGATGTTTGGTCCGATAAAACATTCGTGTGAGATTGCCTTGCTATTCATTCTCCCACACTTAATGTGTTGCCTCTTATCTAGCGAAAGTGTAAACTATGTCCATCATGTCAGGTTTTGACTAGAGTGCTCTAGGTTAATCACACCATAGTAGAAACAATGTTTAAATATAAGTGCCTATGCGCGGATGCCATGTCAAAGAAAAATTGGGCATTGCTTCGCTGATTACTAGAAATATAACTATAGGCCATGAGCCAAAGCGAAAAAAGAAGCTCGGCTAAGGTCCAAGGTGGTGCACCCCTGGAGATAGTAATACTTCTCCGAAATAATTTTCCTAAAATTATAGAGATCAGCTCTAGTGTGTTTTTTTTTTTTTTTAAAAAAAATGTTTTCGAGAAAATGTTTTTTTTTAAATAAATGTCATCTCAATTTATGCCCTGAATATCATGTGACTACGGGATGTACACTATGATTTCATTGACTCCAGCAAATAATGGGGGTATTGATAAGTAAATCCGCTAGGTATGTAGAAGACCAAACACTTCACGGATTCCTTTTTCATCTGAACTGCAGAGCAATTGTGATTATCCATGCAACTGAAAAGATGCAGGTGCTATACCATCACCCAGAGTTAGATTAAGATATCTTCGGACGTGGAACACAAATCACCTGCCTTTCACGAATAAATAAAGTTAGAGGTTCTACTGTTGTTCAATTTTTCTTTTACCCAAAGTTTCATCATTTATTCGAAAAGGGAAACGGAAGGTGAACAAAGCTCATGAGAAAAAATTGTTTGGCAAAATGGACCTAACATCTTTGTACAGAACCAAAACCCATAACTATCGCGTAACCCCATTTCATGAAATTATGCTTAAGCGAAAATCCGAAAATCATTCACCTATATGAAATGTAGGTGAACCGGTGCCGAACGACTTTTATTTGAATCAGAAAAAGGTCCAATTTAATAGACTAAGTTATGGGTGTTGGTTCTGCACCAAGATGAGGTATAGCTTGCCGATCAAACTTCTTTCATGATTTTGCTCATCTTCTTTTCTTTTTGCTAAATGAGGAAATATACGATCAAAGTTATTACACTCCAAGCAGAAGTTGAGTTTTATTTTTTTTCGTGATGAGGGCGGTAGCTCAATCTAAACCGGGCGGTTGAAAAAACAATTCAAAAAGCTTTTAACGTCTATGAACAATTAACAATGGTTTTGAAGTCCCAGAGAATCTGAAGTCCGTTGTCCTAATCATCCTATTCACACCGGGCGGATTTTTACTTATCGAGAGCACCATTATTTGCTGGAGTCATGAAACGTGGTGTACATCTCTGAGTCACTGATATTCCGGGAAAAAGGAGTATAGTCCAGACCTGCTTATAACCCCGCTTACAATCATCCTCAAGAGATTCTGAGACTTGAGGTGAGTTGGTTGACCATTTACCTTAATAATCACACATGGCTCTTTCGAAACCGGCTGCGAATTCCGAAAATCCATGAGTGGCCGCCGGTAGCCATTTTAAAAATATAATTTTGAATTTTTGGGAATACCCTAAAAGTATGTGTAATACCTCGTTTAGGGGTTTTTGGGTGCTGTGAATTCATTTCTGACATCGTTTTTTATCATTAAGAGGTCCATGTTACACATGGTATGGAATGGGGAAAAAAATTCCCAAGATGGCCGCCGGCAGTCTATGAAAAGTACCCATTTTGAAATGGACTTAACCTAGTATTTGTTTAATACATCGGTTATGGGGTTTTTAGGTGCTGGGAATCCATTTCTGACATATTGTTTTGATCATTCGAATATCCATGTTCATTATGGATTTGGAAATTCCAAGATGCCGCCGGCTCTCTATGTTTAGTACACATTTGAAAGATTCTCCTCTAATTATGTGTAATATCTCGTTGTAGATGGATGTAGGTGAGGGCAATCCATAGTGCCAACAACCAATTTTTATGAGTAGAGAACCATAGTTAGGGTCAAGGATCACAAATGACACCATTGGATATCAATGCTATACCAATTTTTTTTTTTTTAGTTGTTGCAAGCATTAAATTCCAAATGGCCGCCACCATTAACTACTTTTGCCTATATCGTGGTCCTGTAAAAAAGGGCCTGATGATTCGTCAGATGCAAAATTCTACACCCGTTTTTAGGGTCAAATTCAATGACACCATTGATAACAATGCGACATTTTATTTGTTAGCAGCAATCTTGATTATCAAAGGCCGCCAAGAAAAATGGATCATATTACATACATTTCCGCCTTTGAGAGAGGTAGGACAAATGATCTGGTGTCCTATTCCCATGTTTGTCAAGGCCAAGGAATCCAAAAAGATAAAGGTAACTTTACTGGTTCTTTGTTTGTGGCAGCCTTTGGTTGATTGGTGTTGAACGTAATTCCCCCTTTGGAGATAGGTCATCCCAAGTATAGAATATAGTGTCAAAGTTGAACAAAGGCATTACTTGGTACTTGAGTGTGGCGGATTTGCATATTTGAAGCGGGGTGACATTTATGTCCAAACACAGTATTGACATGGTGGTATGACAAATGTTGGTGACAGAGTTTGGCAGTGTCATTGGTATAAATGACATGGTTGGTGGTGACACATGTATTTAGGAATGTTTGCCTTGAACGCTCTATGACGTAGCTGACAATATCGATAGGGCACTTTTCAAGTCGTATGTACACTAGTTTTGGCCGAAGATTGAGATTTTTAAGTGACATGGTTGCTGATGGTGTCAGAATTGGCAGTGACATTGCTGATGGTGTCATTATTGACAGTGACATAGCGGATGGTGTCAGCGTGGCAGTGTCATAATTGGGAGTCACATAGCTGATGGTGTCATAATTGGCATTGTCATTTATACTTGGAATGTTATTTGTTGGGACATAGTTGGATCACGCATAATCAGAGTCATCGCTGTCCTCGTCTCTGTTGAAACAGGTGGAGAGTCCTGATCGTATGAATAATCGTATCCAATCACTATGTATCAAAGTTATTTCTTAATCTGCAAGAGCTTCGAAAGGAATCGGGCCATCAAACCATAATAAAATAAAATCTTTCCCAACAAAAACAAATTCCAATTATGACACTGCGAATTATTACACCATCAGCTATGTTACTTTGAATTAGGCCACTGGCAATTATGGACACGCCAATTATGACACCGTCAGCTATGTTACTTCCAATATGACACTGCCAAACCGCGGACACCATCGGCTATGTCACTGTCAATTATGACTCAGCCAATTTACTGCCAATTATGATCCATCAAATATGTCACTTCAATTATGACACCCCCGCCCAACCCAGGTCACGATTAAATCTCAACTTACGCTAGAATCTAGTGTACCATACGGACTAAATAAGTGTGCACTATCGATATTGTCAACTTACATCATAGATGCCTTTAAGAAAACATTGGTAAATACAAGTGTCAACACCAACTGGTATGTCATTACATGACACTGCAACTCTGTCACCACTTACATTTTTTCCTTACCAACTTTGTGTTTGCCCATCAAATGTCTCTCCTAAATATGTCAAATCCATCAACTACAATCACATTGTACCAAATGAATGGCTTTATTCAATAGACACTACATTTCTATACTTGGTGCTCATATCTCCAATGGAGGGAAATTAGTTAACCAAAGAACCAAGGTGCCACAAACCAAGAACCAGTAAAGTTTACCTTGATTCTTGTGGCGTCCTTGACCTATGTAACATGGGATAGAAACCAGAATCATGCTTTACCTCTATCAAAGGCCGAATTGGTATATAATATTAATCCCATTTTTGGCGGCATTTTGAAATTCAAGATTGCTGCCGCACATGTATGGTCCAGCATGGTATCAATGGTGTCATTGAATTCCTGGACACTAAAAACATGGGTGGTAGTCAGGACACCAGGAATTTGGCCTCTACGAATCTCAGGACCAAGATATAGGCAAAGTAGGTAATGATTGGCGGCCATTTTGAATTCAAGATGGCGGCAAGAACTAAATGGTCAGCATGTTATCAATGAGTCTCATTGGGTTCGTTGACCCTAACTTGGTTCTCTACTCATTAAAAATGGTGTCAAAAGGGCTTTTCCTACACCCCTACAACCATCACAACGAGTATTACACGTAATTCTAGGATGAGTCTTTCAAAAATGTGTACTTCATATGAAGCCGGCAGGCATCTTTGGAATTACAAATCAATATTCATGTAACATGGAATTCTAATGATTAAAAATGATGTCAGAAATGAATTACCAGCACCTAAAAACCCCATAAACAATGTTTAAACATTAAACTAGGTTAAGTCACAAAATGTGTACTTTGATATGGACGCCGGCGGCCATGTGGAATTCCAATATCCATACCATGTAACATCGACCTCTAATGATAAAAACGATGTCAGAAATGAATTCCCAGCCCCCCAAACCTAACCGAGGTATTCACATCCTTTTAGGTATCAAAATTAAAATTTATATTTTTAAAATGCTACGGCGGCCATCTTGGATTTTCGGATTGAGCGGTTTCGAAAAAGCACCTGTGGATTATTAAAGGTAAAATGGTCCAACAACTCAAATAAAGTCTAAGAATATGAGGTCATGGAGGAATTGTGAAGCGGGGGTTCTAAGTAGGTCTGGACTAAGATGACATTAATTCATTTTCACGAAAATGTGCACCTACTAGAAGTGAGACACGCTTAGAACTGATTTTGATAATTTTTAGGGACAATTTATTTTAGCAAAATATGTGCTTGTAAGAGGTGCCGTCACCTTTGTAAACGCTATGAGATCTTGACGCTAGCCTACTAGTGGATTGTAATCTGTCAAATATTGTTGAACTATCGAGGTCGTCTAAAAAATTGTTTCTTTGGGTGTGTTTTGTGAGAGGTTCATACTTTGAAAATAGTAAGTCAATTAAGTCAATGTTAGTTTTATATTCGTCCTTCTCAAAGTAGCCGTCAACGTCAATTTTAGATATATGCCTATTTTGGATTTTGGACAAATAACAAAAATGACAATGACATTCTGTTTTTATTTTGATGATTTAGTAATAGTTAAGAAAATGCTATATATTATGAAACACTTCAAATGCATTTAGCACAAGAATAAGATTCTTTTATTACGTCTATCATATTCAACAGGTTGGTCCACCTCTTTCAGTTTTTGTGCTTATTTCTTCCAAATACTTTGACAATTATTAACACATCTAAAATGGTTTATATTCGTAGCGTAACGCTCAAGATATTGAAAAGGTTGTTGTAATAAACTTCAATAAAATATCCACCGAAGCACTTTCGACAGATTGACTGGTATCGTCGAAAATGCACTCCTTTAAGTGTTTTGTTAATATTTCATGGGTTTGATAAATGCAGTGTATAAACCTTCACCACGTAGCCCGTCTTTACGCGAGCAAGATCAACTTTGAATAATATACTTCATCCAAACTATGGTTGGATCAAAAAGGATAAGCCTGTGAAATAAGTGTTTGTTTTTTTGGTCAAAGAAATAGCAACCTGTTTATTACCTTGTTGAAGGGAGACAGAGAAACGATCACTTGTCCTTTACTGCATGTTTATATGTTACATCTATTCAGAAAATGAAAGAAAGATCCACATTCCTCTATAACGATACTCTTTTCGCTTTCCATTTTGTTTTGCAATCACACTTAATTAAATTTTACCTGACTGATAAATTGGGGCCAGTATCATTTTAACGTTAAACTCCCTAAAGGAATGTTCTTTACGATCACTTTGAAATATGAAGAAAGGATATTATTAGTATGGGGCGATAATGAAATAAATCGCAATCCTATTAAACCCGCGTATCAAATCTAATCGAACACTTTTTTATACTATTAGTTTGGGTCAACGTCAATCTATAAGAAGCTTAATGCAACACCAGCTCTACTTATTACTTCATAGGAAAGAGTTGAAAGTTTGATTAGTAAATATCGTTTTGTTCAAAGAGCTGTCATGATTCTGGTGGTAAAAATAAAAATGTATTGCTTGAATTCCTGTCCCGGATTCCAGTGCATCGTAAACTAGGCATGTTGTGTAAAGATGTGTTAGGAGAAATTGGACACCTATTTCCTCAGCGAGATCCAGCCAAGAAATATTAGATAATCACGAAAACTTGACAAAAATGTAAATGTATAACATGTTTATAAGAAAATAGTTGAAACTAGTCTTCTGGACTACTCTTTTTTATACTGGCTACAGTATCACGTCGTATCCAAGACGCATCATCAGGCCGACTGTTGATCTTGTTGCGGTAAATCGCTGACCCGTGACGGGGTGGAATTGTTCTGCTCGACAGAAAATACTAAATCATCATCTTATTACATAAAGACGGCGTATTCGGCTTATTCACTTCAGGTGTGATCTAATACATTTGTAAGCATTCCAGATATGCAAAAAACCGGGGTTCGACAACAATTGGGGGCGCTTCTTTCTTGAAATGTCCTCATGTCCGTTCATACTTCACTGCATTGTAGTGCAGTACTGCAATGCAGCCTACCAAAATCGTTACTGCAATCACTTGCAGCGTGCAGCAACGCAATGCAGTAATGCAACAAAGTTAAATTTATTGTGATATGTCAAGATGCAGTGGGGTGCAGTACGCCAATTTTAATACAATCCTTCTCATGTTTACTGCAAGGTACTGCAACCCATGACCTGCAGTGACCTGGGGTGACCTGCAGTAGTTCAGAGGAAGTGATGGAACATTGCAAACATTGTAAAATTTACTGCACATCAATGCGGTGCAGTGGAAGTATGAACGGACCTATAGGATAGGCAGAAAAACAGAGTAGTACTAACAGAAAAGGCAGCGTTTTTATTTAGATTTTTTTCCGCAATTTGTGTTCATATTTTTTATTTGCGTTTGTTGTTGCTATTGTTGTTTGATTTGTTGTATTTTTTCCTGTTTTTTTTTTTCTGAACATGCAATTTATTTGTGTGCTTTTGTGTGTTTTGTTTTTAATTTTTGTTTTATTTTGAATAAATTTTACATTATTCCCGGTACTTTTTTTCTGAACATGTACGTGCCAAGTAAGCCCCATACCGCCTATCGTTTGTTCGAGAATGTCTCGCAGCTGTTCTAAATCTAGAACACGCAGTTGCTATGTTTAAAGGGGTGAATGTATTTTCGTGTGCAATGCATTTTTTCCCGTTGACAATCAGGGGTCCAACTATATAAAGGTAAAAATTGTATTTCCACCCCTGCCGTATTCTGCTATTTTACTTTAATGCCTCCCGGCTATTCTTCGTATTTTCCAATTCTACCTATTCTGCTTTTCTGCCGATTTTGCCATGTCCATTCTGCTCTTCTGCCTTTACTGCATATTCTGTCCATTCTGCTTTTCTGCCAATTCTGCCCATTCTCCTTTTCTGCCGATTCTGCTTATTGTGCTTTTTTGCTCATTCTGCTTTTCTGCCTTTTCCACCAACCATTGATCCAAATCATCTCTCTTCCACCATACTTTACGTGTGAATACCACGGGTATTAATAAAGAACTTTGACCTCGGTAGGTCCGAAACAGCGTCCACCAACTCGGTAGTTGTTAGTATTGGTAATCGGCGAAAATAAACGTGTTCGTGCCGATTTGAAATATATTACCGGGACAGCTATAAACTGAGCATCAATGCATACATCATTTTAATGTTACCGTAACGAGCACACGCACACACGAACACACACACTAACAGTGTTTCTGGGCGACTTATTGGAGGGTCGTGTTGAAGCCTTGTGGGGCCGTGTTGAAGCCTCCTGGGGTCGTGCTGAAGCCTTCTGGGGGTCGTGTTGAAGCCTTCTCGCGGCGGCCCTGTTAATGCCACATCGCCTGTTGTGGCCAACTGATTCAACAACTTAAGTCCAAACCTCGTGTTTTAAAACACCACAGTGAACACTTGAAGACCCACCCTCAATTCTAGGCGGCTGAGCTACTCACAGAGGAACTTTCGTTATGGCAAGCACCAAAGTCTGTATCCTGCAGCTGAACGTTGAGGGTCTCACCCAT
>JAMKCH010080126.1:0-102753 GCA_023653785.1 Ophioderma brevispina
TTGCAACTTTGAGAAAGGTCAAAAGTACAAAAGTAAAAAATAGGCGTTTTGGATCTAATCTTTTATCCATTCTGGCGTTATTTTTGCTATTTTCCAGAGAAAGGTTTGTGCGTAAACGTAACCGGAAGTGTATGCCGGAGAGCCGCGAACCCTGACGCATACCCAGCAGTCTAGCTACTGCTGCCCTGCTACTAAAGGGCGAGGCAAAAAAAAAAAATAACAAAACCTTAAACATTGTTTCATACATTATATCTCTAACGTTCCTGTCAGGCCTTTTTGCCACTTTTCACAATCACTAATCACTGAGAGGATTCTTACCTTGTTTTTAGGGGGAAATTACCCCTAGATCTAAAGAGAAAAATAACGCTACTCTCCCTTTTTTGCCGTGATCGTCAGGTTGGTAGTCATTCTCCGAAAAGGACGTTAGGGAAAATAATATATCGCGCAAGAAATATTTGCACTCTTAAAATAAAGAGTAAAATAAGAGGATTACTCTTATATATGGAGTAACATTTTGGTTAAACATGAGTATATCTTACGCAATGCGTAAAGTTTACTCCGGTTTGACTACGAGTTTACTCAATAGAGAAAGGCGAAAGGATACACAAAGGTTGAGTAAAAACAAAGCGCAATCCTCCAAATATATATTTCAAGCAAAAGCATGAATCATTAAATTCATTATGAATTAGAAGCACATTATTAAACTATTATTAAGAGAGAAAGTTAATTCAATTGTTCTACCCGCTAAAATGTCATCATATAGTGGCCTTGCTTGTTTTGTAAGTTGCATATCCGAACTACGACTACAAAAAACAACATGCACGTGCTACGAATCAGTGATTCAAAAAAGCTCGCAAAATGCAGTTCATACTTTGCCCATTTAGAGGACCAGCATGAGTAAAGTGGATAATCACTATTTAAGGGGGGATGGCCCGATTTAATCATATAAAGTTTTCATCTTGATTGAAAGACCTTGAACCCAAAAGCCCGTCTGTTAATTTTCGCACCGAAATTTCAATCTAATTGTATGTGAGAACTAAAACGCAATTTTGTAAGCCCATAGAATAAGTGCAAAATTGGTCGACCAAAATGTGGCACATTTTCGCTCATAACATCCAAACCAAAAGTCTTCTAGCCCTAAGATTCCACAGGGTAAAAGAGAAAAATATCAGTTTCTTTAGACACAAAAATTTTGACCACTTCCTGTAAAATCTGGGGTTCTGGATACGAAGATTGTGTTGCTGACTGTTTGGACGCAGACAAAGCTAATAATAGGGACATATTGATAAAATTGTAACATTTAGAGTAGTTGAAATAATGTTCTCATTTGAAGAGTAGTTTAATAGATGGGCTTCCGATTCAATGAAATTTGGTGCTTTGATGCTTTTTTGTGTGTTTGGCTTGCACTTTCTTTTCAATCACCTTGTGTATCGTCGCGTGAGTACAAGACGGTCGTAAGTACAATAGCTGCCATGTGATACATCTGTGTGCTGTCATGTATTAGGATAACTCTCAATTTTCCTTGAGTCAGGGCTCTGAACTGAATTTTCACATCGCCTGAAGAAACCATTTCAAGAGCCACAAACCAAAGACTTAGCCACTAATAGATGTTGATGGAATTTATGACAAATGCCGCTATGCACTTACGACCCTTCTGCACTTCATATCACTCATATGTTGCGTGTAGTATTTTGATGTTACATTTTGATAGTAGTTATGGCTTGTAGTAACACTTTCAGCTGATGGGATATACTACCCTGCAATACGAGTGTAAAGGTCCGTTCACAGGGCCCGTCCGCTAGCAATTTTGTCAGGGGGTGTAACAGTGAAGACCTGATAGCTGCAGTAAGAGTCCATGGAAGCGTATAGTGAGCGAATAAAAACACTTGAGGGCCGTTAAGTAGATGCTCTTTACAGACCAATATTTTCTGATCGTTTGAAATGCCACACCGAAGGCTTGCAACAAACCGGGAGCCAAACGGGAAATCCCTGAATGGGTGGGGGTACAGGGGACCGCTTTAGGGCCCCCTGGCGGGGTGCAGGGGCAGAGCCTCTGCCAGGGTCCAGGGGGAGGAGCAAACGGAAGCTCTTGCATACGGGCTATCAGGAACACTGTCAAAATGGACCACTTTTTGAGGGGAAATGAGAACCAATTCAAGAAAAGGGCCTGGTTTAGTTTGTCACTGATACGGCAGTATAAGCTTGTACAGCCGAGGGGAAATAGCAACCAATTCAAAGTAAAGACCGAGTAAAGACTGGTTTTAACTTTGCCTCACTGAGACGGCCAGTATACATGTATAGCTTGTCTGCCCAAAGAGGAATTGCATATGCGAGGGCCAATGTCTTTAATGGGTGTGGTGCAGGAGCAGAGCCCTTCTGGGGGTCACAGGGGCGAAGCCCCGGAAGCTCTTGATTCGCTCTTAGAACCTTCAAGATTACACTTTTTGGGGGTAAAGGTAAACCAATCAAAGAAAAGGACTGGTTCTAGTTTGTCACTGATACGGGCAGTATAAGCTTGTACCGCCGAAGGGGAACTATCCATTATAGCTAGCGCCAATGTCTTTAACGGATGTGGTGCATGAGCAGAGGCCCATGCCGGAGTCCAGGGGGCGGAGCCCCGGGAAGCTCTGGTTTTAGTTATTTAAGAAAAGGTTTGAAGGAAGTAAGTATAGTAATTAATTCAAAACGGACAGCCAGAAACACTATACAGGTTATGGTGATGGGGGCTAGGAAATCGATCCCTACCAATTTTTTTCTTGACACTTCAGCTCCCGACTGAAATTCCCATATGGTTAGACCAAAACTTGGGGAAATGCGCCCATGGCTCCCATCTGTTTTCTCAAATTTCTTTTACACATTTTGATCACACGTAACTGTTGGCCACATTAACCCAATTAGATACCGGTGGTAGCTTGGAAACAAAACTATGGGCTTGAGGGAAGCCAATCCATTAATATTTGGTTGATATTTGGATTATGTAAGTCTGGCATGGAGTTCAATATCACGAGTTCTGATGTCGTTCTCATTTGGTAATTCTTATTACCCTTTCTCTCTTTCTTTTCTCTTATCTTTCCCTCTTTTCTTTTTCTCTTTCTCTTTTCTTCTCTCCCCCTTTTCTTTCTTCTCTTTTTGGAATCGCTGGGGGGGGGGTGTCCACCCACCCCCCCCCATGGCGGACGGGCCTGCCGTTCATACTTCCACCTGCTATGAATGGGCAAAGTGGTCCTAAAAAAACGCGTAAGAGTCTACGCGTAACCGTAACACGTTTAAGATGCAACCTTTCACGTCTAAGATGCAACCTAAACGTCTAAAGAGGCAACCTTAAACGTGTAAGCATATGGCCAGGTGGTTCAAAAAACGCGTAAGGTTGTTAATGTAACCTCCTTACACGAGTCAGCGACGATCTTACGCGTGTAAGAATGCATCTTACCGTCTTTAGTGTGCGCGAGACGAGAGATCCTTGTGGCGATATTTTTACGAATCATCCCCAAGATTGGGCAACGAGATGACTCTTGAAACGAAGGCAAAAAAATGTTATTCTTACCCGGCGGTTGAAAAATTACACAATACCCCTAAAGGAGGGTTAAAATGCATATCTCTAAATGGCTTTTTCGTAATTGTAATACAACGGAATAGATTTCAATCCTAAATGTTGATGGCCTTCTTTCTAAATTACTTTTCACCCATGTTACCCATAATATTTTAGCTTTTTTTTTTAAGATTAATAAATATTGTCATGGCACTGGCCAGTCTGCTAAATTAATTCAGGAGCTCGGCTCATATACCGCGATCAATTTGTAACCGTTTCATCACTAACAGACACCTCTTAACACGTGCAGAAATATCCCCTTATATTTTATTGGTCGTGCAATAAGCATTATCGTGTAAGATGATTGGCTGAATGTGATTTTCAAGCTTTAATCATAACATGATTCGCCACGTCAAGTGTCTCTCCGCACTATTCTAAGCGTGTAGGTTAGCATCTTAAACGTGTAGGTTACGCGAAGATCTTACACGTTTTTAGTACTGTTTGGCCATTTATACACTGCACGGCAGTGCAGTGAGTTCATTGCCCGAATAACAGCAACTCGCCAAGATGCTGGCAATAGCAGGTACGCAACAAAGTTAATAATTGTTTAACTTGCATTGCATGGTTTGATAACGTTGTCGTAGATATGTGATCGTATATCGGCACTGCACCCGCACTGCAACTGCATTGCAGTGTAAGTCTGAACGGACCTTATTCCTTGTACATTCATTGTATCAGTTTACCAGGTTTTTTTTGTACCACACTGTCACCGGAATGATATATTGCGTATTTTGAATAAATATTAATTTATAAATATCAGAATAAATCTCATTTGTTTTGATTTTTTTTTTTTTAAATAACAAAAACTGTCTGTTTAATTCATTTGAATATTAAGCTATTTGTTTACTCTTTCTTGAGTCCATGGCTCTTAAAGGGTTCTTCAATTCAAGATCCACTGAACCAAAGACGGCATACTCAACTTTGTTGATTGGGAACTATCTTACAACCTCCAAGAGTGGGATCAAGGTCATCTAGGATGTGGCATGTCCCTTACGCGTCCCTATATGGCAATTTTTTTGCCACGTTTAAAAAAAAAATCACTAGTGTGGGCGAACCTACATCCTTGTTTTAAAGGGGAAATCTCCCCTGACATTTAACAAGAAAATACGTAAACCGCATCCACATCTACCACCACAAACACCAAAACCTCCCAGGCAACCGCCTTTTGTGCGGTGATCGTCAGGATATGGTAGTCATGTTTCCGAAAAGGCGTATAAGGAGAATGATCTGTGACCTGGACCATGAAGAAGAACTACAGGATAAACTGGATGGCACCTACATCAGGGCATCCTTAGCGAGTACATAACATGTCCTGGCGTGAGCAGAGGACCAAAACCCATAATTATAGTGAGATATCCCTCCAATTTATCCTGTCACCGCAGCGCCGAGCAAGTGTTCTGGTCACTGTCATCGTGGGATTTCAGGTGCGGCATGAAAAGACGTCTACAGTGATATATGCTGCGATGATTATTACCTCATTTGGGTCAACGCTCTACGTATCAAACAAATCATGGCGTGTTTCATGCGCTGTATATCGATTTACTTACCCAAACCCGCTATAATGTTTCCCGAGTTAACAGCGCTGCCTATCCGGTTTGAACTCTATTTGCCGAGTTATCAATAACATCATGTGACCAGAAATAAATCATGTCCCCAGAATACATCATTGCCGAGTTTTTAAAACCTGACATAATTTTTTTAACATGTGTCAACTGGCACATGATTTTTTCCTCACATGCGCCATACTCGACCTGATTTTTTTCTCAACATGACAACTCGACATGAATTTTTTTTTCTCAACATTACAAACTCGTATCTTTTTTTTCTCAAATGCGCAACTCGGACATGATTTTTTTCCTCAACAGAGCCAACTCGACATGATTTGTTTACACATACACCAAAAATCATGTCGATTTTCCTCTGTTGAAACAAATCATGTCGAGATTTTGAACTGGACATGATTTTATAATGTCAAACTCACCATATTAGAGAGCAAAACTCGATGTATAGAGGTCAAACTGCTGGACATATAGCGCTGTAACTCGACATTAACGCTGCACACGACTCGTCATATGGCGAGGAAAACTCGATACACAGCGCGTGACACTCGACACGCGCGGGAAAACTCGGCCATTATTTGATCACGTGGAGCGTGCCCTACCTCCGATAGGGGTTCCGGTGTAGCAGAAGTCCTCCGTGCTTCACAGTCCAACTACAACGGTGAAGAAATAGGGCACTCGATAGTGTTCTTCCGAACATTAGTTTTTTACACTCTTTAATTTACGTTTGTCGTCTGGGAACCAAGCTGTGTTTCGTCTACGGAGCCCATAATTATTGTTTCTGCCGGACCATTTCTCCTTTTACACAACCGGTCACGTTTTGGCCAATTTCACATTAACTGTGGTAATGAAATAGAACTGTATCACTTGAGAGTAAAATAGGCATTTTTTTAATTTGACAAAGTTCACTCTTTATAACACTAGAGATAACTAGTTCATAGTATTGCCCAAGATATAATTCCGGAAAAAAAAACTTTTGACAAATATGTGACCTTTGCAATCCCATTGACAGACTGGTCTGTGAGTGTTATGTAAATAATCAATGGTTTTCTAATGCAATAGCAATACTGCAAGGCAAACTTGTTAAAGTTTGTTTCAATAAGGCCGCTTTACTACACTTGGTCTGTCTAAAAAATTTGTTTTTTTGGGTAAAAATCTAAAAACTCGTATGCCTCACTTGCTTCAGCACTGTACCCAAAACCCTCTATCAAGGTCACGTTTATTAACGTGTCATTTGTGTGATTCCTGTCATTAAAAAATAAGCATACAAATTTTGGCATAATCATAATTCCTTTACCATGACAGGAGATTAACTTAAGCGTCTTTCTTAATTTTCATAAACTCTAGGTCCATCCAACGTTGACCTTTGGGGGGAAAAAGAACGATTTGTCTCACATCTTTTGAAGCATAACCTTTTATGCGATTAGCCCGATATTTTTTTCTTCCACTTTTTTGTTAGAATTTTTTTTTTAATGGCCTCGAAAAGAGGGCAAATAAAAAATTAAAGAGTGAACCAAAAATACAATTAAAAAAATGCAGGTCCGTGGTTTGTGAAGGAGATAAAGGTCGTACGTCCCATCACGTGAGAGTAAAATAGCAGTTTTTTTTTTAAGTGACAAAGTTCACTCTTTATAACACTAGAGATCCTGGTGCATAGTATTGCCCAAGATAGAATCCTGAAAAAAACTTTTGACAAATGACTGTTGACCTTTGCAATCACTACCCTTGACCGACTGGCTGTGATGTTATGTAATATCAAAATGTTTTCTATGCCATAGCAATACTGCAATGGGTCAAATTTGTTTAAAAGTTTGTTCAAATACAGACTTTACTCACTGGTCTGTAATAACTTTGTTTTGTTTGGAAAAATATAAATAACTCTGTATGCCGCAGTTTGCTTCAAGCCTGTAACCCATAACCTCGCTCTACAAGGTCACTGTTTATTACGTGGTCATTTGTGATTCCCTGTCCTTGAAAAAATAAGCATACAAATTTAGATGGACATAATCAAATTTCCTTTCCATGACAGGATGTTTTAACTTAAGCGTTGCCTGTCATACGAGGTCATCCAAAGTTGACCTTTGGGGGCCCAAAATAATCGATTTGTCTCACATACTTTTGAAGCATAACCTTTTTATTGCGAGAGCCGCAAGTTTTTCCATACTTTTTTGTTAGAATTTTTTTTAATGGCCTCGAAAGAGGCAAAATAAAAATAAAGAGTGAACCAAAAATACAATTAAAGAAAATGCTGACCGTGGTTTGTGAATGGAGATAAAGGTCGTACGTTCACAATCACGTGAGAGTAAAAATAGCAATTTTTTTTTTGATTTGACAAAGTTCAACTCTTTACTAACACTAGAGAATAACTGGTGCATGTATTGCCCCAAGAAGAAGCCCTGAAAAAAACGCTTTTGACAAATAGGTTGACCACTTTGCAATCACCATTGACAGACTGGTCTGTAGTGTTATGTAAATAATCCATGTTCTTATGCAATAGCAATACTGCAAGGCAAACTTGTTAAAGTTTGTTCAAATAAGGACGTTTCTTACTGGTCTGTATAAACTTTGTTTTTTGTGGGAAACTATACAAATAACTCTGTATTCCTCATTGCTTCAGCACACTGTACCAATAACCTCGCTCTACAAGGTCACGGTTTATTACTGTCATTTGTTGTGATTCCTGTCATAAAAAAAATAAAGATACAATTTTGACATATCATATTTCCTTTACCATGACAGGGAGTTAACTTAGCGTTCTTTCATAGTCTGAGGTCATCCAAAGTTACCTTTGGGGGGAAAAAAGAACGTATTGTCTCACATACTTTTGAAGCATAACCTTTTTGCGATGAGCCCAATTCTTCCACTTTTTGTTAGACATTTTTTTTAATGGCTCGAAAGAGCAATAAACAAATGAGAGTGCACCAAAAATACAATGAAAGAAAATGCTGTCGTGGTTTGTGAATGGATACAAAGGTCGTACAGGTCACAAAATGCTGGACACTACTTCTCCATGACCACTCTGCCGACCAAGTGTCATGAAAATTGGTCTACTATTTATACACAAGCCTTACATAATTCTTGACGGATTCGGGGCCAATGCCTCTAGATGACCTTTTGACCACTCTTTAAGGACCGGTTGGGACTCCCCCCAAGGACAGCACATCCAGTGCCATGAATCGTTTAGGGTTAACATGTTTACAACACACACACAACACACACACACTAAGCTAAACGAAGATGGTTACCTACCACAGACCACTTCCCGAGCAATCCTTCAAGTCCCTCCTTACATACAAATTCCCATTGAATGGGGGAGATGCATGTCCTCGCATTCCTGACATAGAACATTCCCGAAGGACGTTCATAATTGCCAGAAAGACACATTTGCGATATTGGAATTGCAGAAATCAACTGAAGCTAACCGAAGATTCCAACTGCGAGTCCGACTCGAACGCACGTTATGTTTTAACTTGCTAATGAATATGTCACATTGGTTAGGGTTTGACAACGCTGCAATATGGATCGTTAAACACACTAGAATTTTTCCTTTTAATTTTAAATAAACGCAATTAAATCTCCAGGCACATAGAAATAACACTATAGGAAACCAACATACCGTCAAATAATAAACACAAACTATATTTTTGTTTGGTCTCTTCGTGAGGAAGAAAAGACATATTTTAGTTATTTGAATTCAGAAAATGCATTCCTCCTCCTCTGTCGAGCTTTTCATGGCGCTAGATTTGGCTTACATAGTAGTAGTAGTAGTAAAACCAAGTTTTAAAAATCCAATCCGGTTTTTTTTGTCCCGTAACCTCACATTCACGCAATCCAGGCTGTGTGCGGGTTGTTGGAGCAACGAGATCATTGACTGATGCCCATCCTGCCGTCAGTGTGCTGGATGGCCGCCATTCGCTCTCCAGAGCCGACGCCCTTGTCGGTAGATCTTCTTTTCAGTTCTACCAGGGTGACTAGCTACCCTCCTCATCGGATTTCCGTAGAAGCCCGATGGGGGTGACGGTTTAGCCGCCGCCAACCCGGCCCGATGGGACAGGTGGTACTAGTTACCAGGATACCAGTAGCATGCCTGTGTGCCGTCACGTGGTCGGTCTATATATTTCTATCTGTCGACTACATTTGGGACGTTTTTGTTTATTTTATCAAGAGGAAACATTTTGCTGGGATAATGAAAAAAATATTGGCTTTCTTCCGATACCGAAATCTCAGTTTTGATCGTGGAAAGTGGGGGATGGGGTTGCTGATCGGGGTACGTACCTTTAATTTAGAACAACGCCATTGAATGTTAAGGACCAGTTCAGCATAGAAAAATATTCGCACACTCCCTTCCTCACTCCCCCTATGTTTTCTTGGAGAACGTTTAAATAACAAAGAGCATCACGGTATATTCGCAAACGGTAAGCATGGTAGGAATGCAGCTATTTGTGGTGGCCAAAAATTATACCTTAGAACCAATAACGTTGTTTTATCTATCGAGAAGTCTTCTTCATACAGGAAGTTGTGAACCTTTGTTCCAATAAACCCCAATAATACAGAAATCATGTCTAAATACGTTTCGAGAACAACCAGTTTTTTATTTGACAATGATAAATGTTGTATAAAATGATACGTAGCTGAAACCAATCATTAGGAATATAAACCAAAACTAAACTTACTGCTATGAACTATTCATTGGGTACATGTATTCAAAGCAACGTTGCGTAATATGGACTTTGTCATATCGACTACATGATGAGTATTTACTTGGGTGTTCATTAAACTCTGTACCCATGATAACATATTTTAGTCGCGGTTCTCTACAGTATCTTGGAATATCTGTGCTGTGACACCTACAACCGCAATAAACACACTGATTTATACTTATTACCACAAATTGCTTCACTGTATTACATAGCTGGCAAGAAAATGAACTTGGCAAATAATGGATAAGGGTAACTTTACTACCATTATTCAAACTGATACGACACTAGTTTATGACAGCACATTTACTGAATCTATTTCTAGTTCAGTAACTGAATCCTTTACCGCCTCTTCACCAATCGCAGTTACCGAGTCAACAAGCTCGTTATATCCGTTTACAACTTCACCAACAAATGATGGATTCATTTTCGATTCCTACCCTCAGAGAGTCTTCATTGCCGTAATGCTTCTCATTGCCTCCATTGTGGGTACGATTGGTAACAGCATCGTTCTTCTTTCCGTGCTGTTTGCCCAGAAGCTGCGTTCAGCTACCAATACTTTTGTGTTTAGCCTGGCCGTTGCCGATTTATTAGTCTCACTGTGTCTTCCGTGGAATGCAGTGGCTTTACTTGCCAAACATGGCTGGCCTCTATCCGAATTTGTCTGTTCAGCTGCGGCAGGAATCCTGATCGTCTGTGTGGGCTGCAGCGTGTACACTCTAGCGTCCATAGCGATAACAAGGTAGACGTCTTCAACTTTTCTTCCCAAGTTTCGTAGGGGTAAAAGAGTGAAAGCACTCTCCTTGAAATGTCATATCAGAAAACTCATTTCCGCCATACCAATTGCACGAATTTGCTATAACTAGCTAAAAACTCAACATCACTCCATTTTTTAATTAAAAGATTAATGAGGTAAATATCTGCGTACCAGCATTTACGGTCGTTCTTTACCAATTACAATCGGCGATTTTTGAGGGGCCAAGTCATTAACCTCATCCACGACATCAAGTAGCTAACTATAAATCCATGCATAGTGCATTCTGTATTAGTCCACAAGACGGCCTCAATATTACATACACAAACAATCACGAGTCCATTTTTGACGTTTTAAAACATGTTCTATTTGAATGTGTGTAAATATGGAAGGTAAGTTTGATATGTTCATATAGTTTCATCCTCGAATGATTGCGCGGTGACACCAGAGTGCACTGCTTTCAGGTTGCAACAGAAAGTTATAACACACACACACACAAGCAAGTATGAGTCCATTTGTGGTGTTTTGAAGAATGTTCTATTTGAATATGTATGGAAGGAATGTCACATTATATTGGCGCAATGGTCGTCAGAAATTCTAGTGTGCAGCGTGCCTTCAGCAATTAATAAATCTTAAGTTTTATTTAGTAAATGTATTATGTCTTTGTTTTGTTTTAAAAGCTCTTATATCTTATTATATTTTAGGTGGATTGTCATAACAAAGACTCTTCAGTGGTACAACCGAATCTTCACAATGAAAAAACTCTATGCCTGGATTTCATTAACCTGGATCATACCATTCATGGTGGCGATCATACCACCTCTAGCTGGGTTTGGAAGTTTGGGATATAACAGCAAGTACAGCTCCTGCAGTTCAAAGTCCAAAAATCGACATTCCAACGAGTACGACCTTCTATCGGCTGTACTTCTATTTCCCGTGTGCTTACTTATAATGATTGTATGCTACGTCAAAATCTTCGTCCATGTACGGACACATTCAAAGAAATTTGATAGACATAGGAAAAGTAAGGCTACAAATAGCACGGGTACTCTTCCAGACGATAAATCATCAAGCGAAGCTAAAAGTTTGTCAGTAAACAATGATGTAAGTAGCGTCTGTTCCAGCATAGATGTAGGTTCCAGTCTTTCTGTTATCAGAGAAGAAGATGTTTGCGTGGATTGTGAAAATGGTAACCGAGTTTTGCAATTACATGGTTCCAAAGACTCTCAGGTCAATCGCGAGGACATTGAACTGGAATGTCAGTCATCAACGGATGTGAATATTGAATGGAACCACACCGCTGCCGATGAATCCGGCACTTGTAATGACAGCAATTCTTCAATCTCTAGTCCTGAAGATCAACCAAAGACTGAAGTCGACATTGCAATCTCTGAATCTACGAAGGAAATTCTTAAAGATATAGACAGCGACCATGCTGATACAGTTCTGAGTGATAATGCTTTTGAAGAGGGAAACCAAATGAGGCAAACTAATCTAGTAAGAGATGGCCCTATTTCAATGGCAATGCGACGATCAAAAAGAATCAAGAATGATGTCCTGAAACACATAACGTTACCGCACCCTCGACTGAACAATCGCGAACTGGAAATCACCAAAAATATGTTTTACATCGTTGTTGCTTTCCTCATCTGTTTCACTCCATTTACATTTTGTATAATCTTTGACGATAGCGATCCAATTCTTCCATACGCAACAGCTATAATCTTTATTAATAGTTGCATTAATCCAATAATTTACGCCACAAACACAGCCACATTGTCAGCAGACATTGCGGTGATGCGTATGTGTCGGTGGATGGAGAGATATACAATCCGTCGGAAGAGTTTCTTCGTGCTTGCGTGAGAGAGAAGGTTTTGCGGTTGCAGACATCCAGATGCGGTTTCTGTATACTATAGTTAATTAAAACAGACATTTTCTTTTCGACTGTTTTGATAGTTAGGGTTGACAATCCAGGTATTTTCTTTCATCTGTATAGGACTCAGTGTCAGTATTATGATGAATACTTATGATATTCAATAACCAAAACACCTTTCGCCCTTTCTTGCCTATATACATTAAAAGATGTGGGAAACTTTTGCAGACACATAAGACATCGCTAGGCTTTAACGATAGAAACCTTCTAAACATTTAACGACTGTTAAAGTGGGTTGTTCCTTTGCATATAGGGCGAGTCAAAAAACACTTGACCATGATTGTGTCCGGCATTTTAAATTTAAAAAATATCTAAACATGATGTGGTATCATCAGAAAGCCTATTTCAGATAATTACCACATATAATAAATTATATGTTACTTAAAACTTCAAAAAATGGGCAGTAAGGACACCAATCAGGATAGGGTCAAGTTATTTTTACTGCACCCTGTAGATACTTTGTCTGTCTTCAAACTTTAAGAATTCAAAAAGTGAGAAGGAGAGAAACACTGCCACATTCTCTGCAAACCTTTTCACTCTATCCAAGTTGCTGGACAAGTTCGTATTGCAATGGGTGCCGGCAGGCCAGCACACCGCAATGTTTCAGGAAATGTGAAAAAGGCAGATGCATTGGCCAAAAGGGGGGGGGGGGTTAACCAAGGATCAAGTAAACGAGAAGTCTACCTACAAGAAAGCCAAACCCATTGTACGTCACATGATGAATGATAAGTGGAAGGATGATCACCTAGTCCATAGAGGTATTCTATATTACCTCTATGCCTAGTCATATCCAACTCGACTCGTACCATCAACTTTCAAGGAAAGAGCAGGTACAATTTTTGACTCCTGCAGGGTTCTGGTTCTGGTATATGTACTACCTAACACCCCTAAACGGGGCAAAACAGGTAGGGATGGTTAAATTTTAAATTTGATGACTTGGTTGGTTTCTTAGTTTTTTGGCCGTAGTTGAGATGTGTTTGTTAGATTCCGTTTTGAATTTCAGTTCATCTTCTATGATGGTGATGTGATTTAGTAGTAAGTTCCAGTCTAATGTCCTTGGTCTAAATGAGTTTTTTAATTTGTTGTGAATTGTGTAAACTGACTATGTCGAGAAGATCGTGTGACCGGGTGCAAGATCTTTCGTAATGGTATGGCGAGGCGACCCAAGAGTGCTTCATGAAAGATGTTTATTCTTGTCACTTTCCGTCTGAGTTCTAAAGTATCCCATCCAAGTTCTTCCTTCATTGCTGTTACACTGCTGTATCTTCCATAATCCCCCATGACAAAGCGGGCACTTCTGTTTTGTACCGCTTCCAACTTTTGTATGAGTTGTTTAGTGTGTGGGTCTCATATGGAGCTACAATATTCCATACAGGGGCGTACTAGCGTTTGATACACTATTTTTTACAAATCTATTGCATGAATACAGATTTCGCCGGACAAACCCCAGAGTTCTATTTGCTTTGGATATTAATTTGTGAATATGTGAATTCAAAGTCAGGTTTGGTGTAATTGCGATGCCTAGATATGGATATTCATTTGTATCAGCCGATATAGTATTATTTAATGTATAATTATAAATATATGGAGATCTTGAATTAGTTATTCTTAGAACAAAACATTTCTGTGCGTTGAACATCATCTGCAATCTACCTTGCAAAGCTGTCAACTTATCTAGGTCATGTTGCAATATGCCAGCATCCTCAGGACCGGTTGTGACTCTATATATGATATAGTCGTCAGCGAATAGTTTTGAGCTTGATTTAATATTGCTCGGCAGATCATTTATAAAGACTATAAAGTCTGTAGGTCCTGTGACTGTGCCCTGTGGGACACTAGGGTTAACGTCCACCCACTGAGAACATTTACCGTCAATAACAACGTGTTGTTTGCGCTTTGTCAGAAATGCTTCGGTCCATTTTAATGCTTTGCCACGTATTCCATAACGATTTAACTTCAGTAAAAGCCTTTGATGGGGACCTCATCAAACGCTTTCACAAAATCCATTATGATCACGTCGACCTGTTTTCTTTGGTCGACATGAGACGCAATTTTCACATATGATATTGTACTTATCCAGACGTTTCATTACTTGCGACTTTAAAATGTGTTCGAACACTTTGCTACAGACAGATGTAAGATTAACTGAACGATAATTTGCTGGGTACAACAGACTGAAAGGTCATGTTTTCAAGATGTTTAAAATTGCGAACACAGCTATGTGCGACTGCCGCATGGAAGAAGAAACTGCCAACCACATACTTCAGGATTATCCGATGTACCAAGGAAAACGATGGAAGTTCTGGCCCCAAGCCACCCAAGCTAGCTCAAGATAAGGTGATTGGTATATGTGTACCATTTTCAGGTTTAACTGTTAATATTCAGTCCATAGTAACAGCGAACAAAAGAAGAAGGAAATAATTGTGGATATGGATTCATGGACATTTGTTGGTTCCATCGATATCTTATAGAGCAATAAAGTTGTTTTGACCTAAAATATAGCAACAGAAACAAATTTTGTGTTATCATACTCCTAAATTGTCAGAGAATAATGTAACAAAAGTCTAAAAAAATCAACAATGCAGAACATGTAACAACTGAAGGAAAGGTTGACAGGGTCAAATTCAAATATATCATATATGTATAGTTTTAATTATTAATTTAGTCATTTCGCCGCTTAGTAAGTGCCATTGCGAGCCATATTGGATACCCATTGGATGCAGCTCTAGGTAAGATAAAGTTATCAATTATAGCCATCTTAGAGTATCGGAAGCCATCTTGGATGCTATAATGAAGGAATTATTTTGCACATTTTTGAAAAAATATTTCTTATGGTTGTAAATAAATTCTTCACTCTCAAAAACGTCAGGATATAATTATACCAAGTTTATAATCTGCAGACTACTGCAGTCAAAAAAGTAGATCACGATCAGACAGGCTGTTTTGCATTGGCGGCCATATTGAATTCATTGATTACGTGATTACAGAATCACATGTTAACTAGACAGGCTAAAAAATACTACTTTTGAATGAATAACAGACGAAGTTTTGATTCTTTGGTGGTAATTTTATTAATTTTTTTTCTCTAAAGGTGATTGAGGGCACGTATGACGGCACGTGTGGTCCAGTGGATTGAGCGCTCGCCCGCAATCCAAAGGTCGTGGGTTCGAGTCCACTGCGGCCAACGTGTTGTGCCCTTGAGTAAGGCGCTTTACCTCAATTACTCCTCTCCACCCAGGTGTAATGGGTACCAGCATTATTCAATGCTGGGAAAGTAACAGACTCGCTGTGCGGGAGGAGTGGCGAACCCCCCCACAGCAAACATAATACGGAGGAGTCTGGCCCAAACGCTAAGGAAAGAGAGATGGGCACTCCGCGCACGAGCTTGCTCGGCACGACGACTTACTTTTTTTTAAAGGTGATTGATATAGGGGTAAATTATTCAAATGTATGGTAAATTTAAAACTTTCCTCCAGTGCTAAAGTCGTTTCATTTGAATATTCAACACTTAGTAAAATACCAAAAATGATTCTCCTTTAAGATTGTGAAAAACTACAGCTTCATATTTGTAAAAATGAAAAAAAAAAATATTGGAAACCTCAATGATCGTTTATCTCGTGAAAGTGAAACAACTATTTCTGTGCCGCTCAATTCCCCATAAATCAAAAGTTGAGGTGATCTATTTCTTGGTCTACATTTCCTGAATCGTATTAATTGATATACTTTCAGTACACGTAAAACGCGTAATTTAATCAGTAATTTTGCAACTGATATATTCTTTTGTCAGTGTGAATTTTAAAGCTTGTAGCTTCCGTTTCGAAGGTAGCAACCAATTTCTATTATATAACTCATACATAGATTCTAGTCATTTAATTGGTTTATTGTGCCACGTGAATATTCAATATAGAGTTACCATCATCTCAATGGTCTACCAAATTAACTATTATCGGTTGACGGTAGTTTTACTCTCATATGCCTCTATTCCACCCGCCGATTGACGTTAAACCTTCATGCGTGTACATTATGACGACAAAACAATTCTTTATGAAGGAGGTGTGTCTATAGGCAAGTAATTTCCTATTTTCCTCTCCCGTTCGCTACGGACTGTACCACGCCATAGCAATGTCTGGAACTGTACCACCGAAGCAGTGACTACGATGATAAAAAAGTTTTCCTTGCGACGGAAACATGGCTTCCCACTGAAGCGACTCCTCTATTTTGCGCTAGTAAATGAATCAGATCTTGTGGATTTAAATTGACATGGGGCCGATCAAAAACACAAAGTCGTCAAATTAAATACGCTGTCAAGAATCTGTCAGACTATGCTTTAGCCATGGGGAGCAGCCTGGATAACGTAGAGGCTATATCGGTTGCTGGTTATCTGAGTGCGTACTTGAGCAAATTCTAACGCGGGGCCTTTCGCAAAATGGACGAAACGGTTGTATTCAAAGAAATCAAGCAAGGTATAAGATACGGACTGCAACGCCACTTTCAAGCTATTCATGGTTGGGATTGTTAAGACACAGACTTCAAGCAAAGTGGTAAAGTCTTCAAGGCAGTTCTAGTTTAAGTTTAAGATCGGAAGGTCTGTAGTGTGTAAGCACAAGAGTTCCAATAAAAAAATTCTCACAGGCAGATTTTCTCTAATCCAGGATCTCCTGTACTGAACATGGATACCCTAGAGGATTGCAGAACACAGTGTTCCATTTGACATTATGATGTTTTTTATGCAATCGCGGGCTAGAAATCTGCGTTTTTCAATCCGCAGCAAGATTTTATTGTAGAAGTGGACGGCGAGGGATCACTTTACATAAAGCGCCACGATCAACTGACCAAGAATAATCGCGAGGACGACGATGAAGCAGTGCGGAGGTAGGATGTATTCAGTTTCCAGGTGATAAGCATGTCCCATGTTGAATCATTCTGAAATCAGCTCAAAGTTTCATCCAGGTTGTCCTAGCTTTTGGCAAACACCAAGGAAAAGCACCAACAGGAGATGAGCCGTGGTATTGCAATGGGCCCAGTTGGCCAGAATAATACCCTCGCCAAGAAAATGAAAGTTATTTCTACCATCGCAGGATTTCTAGATATACACCACCATTGTTTGCGCGCAAACCTGTGGCACCCTCTGGCAGAAGTGCTTCGAGAATCGTGACATTATGTCGGTGAGTGGGCACCCTAGGAGGAATGAGTATAAAGCATTATATAAGACGAAGTGAGGTAAAATGCGTGAGATGGTCCGAGCTATAGCCCGCAAAGTAATGCCCTCGGCGACCAGTTAGTAGCCCTACACCTTCAACGGATATTCCAGAACCAAGTACCATCACCATAAGCCTAGGCCTACCGGAGTCTAACGGCAAATCAGGAACTTCCTGCAGGCCTACCGGATGTCAACCTATGGAGATCTATTTGACACTTCATCACAGCAAGATGTAATATCATACTTGACTTACCAATTCACCACCCATCCGTTGGCAGAGATTTAAATTTGGTGTTAAATCCACCGAGCCGCGAACGTTAATTTTCACAATTGGTTGGTTGTGCTATGCACACCATAAGTTGATGTCAAAAACCTGCCGAATTATTAACTTGTATTATGCTTTGCCTTATAACTTTTTGACTTATTTGAGGCTGTTTTGAACTTATTACTGTTGGAGAAAGATGATGTTGCGTTCGTTCTGTTTAAATTTTATAACGGATTTTTGAATTAAACGGGTTCTGGACTTCGTTCTTTGAACTTTGAACTCTACTTGAATGCCTGGATATCCACCTCCTTTATGGTCTACAAAAGGTAAGTACACTTTTGCTTTCTGTGAAAAATCATGGAACGTGTCATTCTTTTCATAGGCCTAGCCCTGTAGATACAGGCCTAGCTAGATATGCTATATAATTTATTAATGACAGAATCTATTGTATGAGTTAAATATAAAAACACATAATTAACTGCGTTTATTCGTGTGAGGTACCAATATGACACGCTGTGAAAGATGGATTGTTCCATTCAACCATTTCAACTTCGCCCTGCGGGCTCGTGAAAGATGTATGTTCCATTTCACTCGCCTCCGGCTCGGAAATGGAACAATCCATCGTTCACCGAGTGATCATATATTTACCATCACACTCATAGTCATTTCATATTTGTATATATCTTGATTTCGCCTGAGGTTTGCATCGTGATCGGTGCGTTATCATAAAATGCATTTGATGTAGTTTAGTGAACCTCGTGAGTCTTAATTACAAGGTTCTAACTGTCATTTTCGGTATTTGTTTTTTGTTTTGTGCGATGATATATTTATTTAGGTTTTCAAATTTAAATTTTTAAAAAGGTGCGATTTGTTTTGGTTTTGATGTTTTATTATTTTATTTTTTGTAAACTTTAAATGCCCCATAACTCAAAATGGACCAAGAATATAGGGTTAGGCCCTTTAAAAAAATTATTTGATTCCCGTCCTCCTCCCCTCACCACGTTTTGACCGCCGCCTCAATTTTTTTTTTAATGTAAAAAATATGATAAACCCAATACTGAAAATCATATCAGTGCCACTGAAAGTAAAGCCAGTTTGTGACAAAGCGTATTCCAAACGTGAGCTTGCAGCCCTAGTTCCGGTGCTACTTATCACGTATATTAGCACAAAGATATGAGAGAACAGACATAGTCCTCGGTTCCAGACCAATTCAGGTAAGTCTAGTTTTCGTGCAAGTTTTGCACTAGTCTTTGCAGCTTATACCGGATCACGATGGCCCACGACTGGAGTGTTATGGAGTGCCAAATCGTTACAACGTATTTCAGTACGGAATAAACCCCAAACTCGTTTTTCACCGGTTCGGCCCTAAGCATTTATTGCATACCCGGCATTTTGGATTTTTACCAATTTTCCTATATTTTGTGGATTTTTCAACCAAGACTATTTTTTCTTCCATTTTTGAGTCTTAAGTATCTTTATCCAATATCTTTCATATAAAACAGCCAAGGCTGTCTTCCACTTAATTTCTTCTGATGACGATTTTTGTAGGCACCTGAAAACCAATACCTCAAGGCCGCCTCATCTTAAAAAATAGTAAAGGTTTAAAATTATAGTCAACAATGGGGGGGGGGGGGTGCTTTATCCTGAGCCTGAGGTGATGGTAGCTTGACAAGTCATAGCCCGGGGACTTCCCAATATGGAGTGCCCAGATAGAGTAACCTCGAACTAGGTGAAGGGTGCAGGTTGATGAAATGGCACTGAACCATAGTCGTCGAAACGATGATACAACATGTACAACGATAAAACATGTAATATGTACATAGATTTATTTTTACTAGACAGTAAAATTTCTACAGTTGAACTTTTACAGTAGTGATACATGATGAATGAAGCCCACTGCTTAGTTTAGGACACACTGCGAGTTTCAGACCTTCAGTAATGTCATTAAAGCAGTTGGCTCCCATCGCGATAAAAAAAAAAAAAAAAAAAAAGCCTCCCTCCTCGTCACTTTCGAAGACAGTAGGACGGGCATCTACTAGTTTTTTAAAGCGGCCTTATAAACGAGAATCCTATTCTAGAAATTTGGAGAAGAAGTTTGAGATGTATTGTCTACAGTTTGAAGGGTACGAACATGAATTTTGGGTCCAACCTCTGGCTGTGTTGAACTTTATGAAATAAGGAGTTTTTTTTTTTTTGTTAATTGTCTTTGAGTACTCTTCCTCCTGCTACAAACAAAAATAAATCCACCCCCGGCTTCCTTAGAATAATTAGGTTGAGTCTCAGGAACCCCCTTGGGCCCTAAAGGAAGTTAAAAACTTACATATTTTATATTGAAAAATTAAAGTATTACTCTTGGGATTTATCTGCTTAGATATATACCTTAGATGGCAATTAATGAATAATAACTGTTTTAACATTTCATGCTCTTCGACGCAATTATTTCACACACCTCTTAACATAATGTCCTCTACTGGCTTGGCAGACACATAGCTGCGTTTGCCAAAAAACACATTTTCAGGCATTTTCTACTGTGACTTTCTCGCGTTCAAAGGCCCTTCAAAGGGCGCTGTATGGGATTGTGCATGCACTTCATAAATTTGGGATTATTGTGCAGATAAAGCAAAGTTGAGCCCCAACAGTGATTGTTTATATAGAATAATTACTAATTTGCCCCCAGACAGAACTAAAACAAAGTAATGTTATCATTTTAGTGCTTATCTGCCAGTAGGACTTTATTGCCTCCTTATAAAAACTATCAAACAAAAAACACAATCGCATTGATAATAAGATATTTTATCAACTTAGTTCCCATGCAATTACAAATACAGGGTGAGTCAAAAAACTTGAACCTGATTATATCCGCCATTTCGATTTTAAATCTAGATTCTAACGTGTGTACTCGCGAAAGCTTACTTCAATTATCTTTAATTTTCTGTCAAATATCATTCCAATCGGTTTAAGTATAGGCGAGCTACAGTCTTTCGAAGCAAGAATCTGACGTGAATAAATACCCTGATTTTCTTCTGGACACGGATTTCCGTGTTGAACGCCGTTCATTTCAATTAAATCCCGTGGACGAGCAGAAAACGCGACTATTTGAATTCAAACGACTGTAGCCCGGTCTATAACCTAACCGATGTGAATGACTTTGCAGTAAAATAAAGATAATGACACAGCTTTCAATGATACCCAATTGTTAGATAATATTTACTTTAAAATTCAAAATGGCGGACACCATCATGGTCAAGTTTTTTTTGTACTCACCCTGTACACGTAATAGCTCATAATAGCTATACTAAAACTCTTTTGCCAAGCAAGAATACCTGTCAAAAGTTACATTATAGCACAACACTCCATGACGCCAATTAATACCTCGATGCCCAACTTCGCCAAGCAAGTCCTGTCAAGTTACCCAATACATATTAGCTCATACATGAGTAATTGCTACCTCTGGTCCCGATTTGCCAGCAAGGATACCGTCAAGTTACCCAATCATTTTACTCATGGACATGACTGAACTATGTTACCTCTATGTCCCCATTGCCAAGCAAGGATACCTGTTAAGTTACCAAGTTTACAAACTAATTTACTGTAACTGACATAAATATCTTGTTGCACCTAAGGAACTGGCATGTGTCTTGTATCACCTAAAGCTAAAATCAAATTTAAGATTAATAAAAACTCACAAACTGGTCAATCATTAAAATTACCTCCAACATTATGACTAATTTAGTGTAAAATTGTCTACATCACGAAAAGTATAAAAAACGCCCAACAAATGCGGTGGAAACAGAACCTGCCCTGCAAATCTAAAAATACGCCAACAATTATTAAGGTAAATGTTCAAATCAAGCACACAAAATTTGAAAGTGCCCCCCCCAAAAAAAATATAAAAAATAGATGTAATACATATTGTACTCCTATTAGCTCCTCCCCACTACTGTCAAAGGAGAGTGATATTTGCGAGAATCAAAATGCTTGTAGAGCAAACACTTACGAAAACCCTTCCTACATCAAAGAGGCAGAGTGCGCAGTGAGTCAAATGATCTCCTGCCTCGAAATAATGAGAGCTAGCGATCTTATTGGATAAATTGGACAAGCCCAACAATAGAAACAGGACCCCCTTGGGATCACGAGATTGGATAGAGCAAACACGTGACTATAGCAACCGTAGTTTGGATGGACCATATTTCCGCAGGGGCCAAATTTGCGTGTTATATAGACAAGCTATAGAACCGTTTGTGTTCTAAAATCACGCTTTTGGTGCAATTTAGAGACTTTTTGTGGAAGAAGAAAATAGGTCACAAACAGTCTAAGCGCAGTCCGATAATGTACAAGGTGACGTTGTTGTGCGGCGGAACTATTATCGTGTTATTGCTATGAGAGGTCCCGGTGGAACGGAAAAACGAAGTTGTAGGCGAAAGGGTACGTGGGAAGGTCTTCTGAGCCCACTGTTGGACTCACCTAAAGTGTACCTGGACTTTGAAAATCAGTCAAATTGTGTTTAAATGTACACCAAGTATTGTCTTATTATTTAGGATTTTAAAAAAGAAATAGTTCGTATATGCTCCGTCCTTAGTTAAACGGCTACTTATTATCATTCAATAATAAACACATGCAATTGTTTATTTTTTATTTAATTCGGCATTGCCCAGGCAGAAACCAATATTGATATGTAAATGCATAAATTAAGGGGGACACCTCTAAAAACAGCAGGGAAAGATTATGGGAAGAAGTCGATTTTAGATGCAGGTTGGAACCAAGTCTCGGAGAAATCCACTGTGAGGACGGTATGGATCGGCAATCATTGGCTCAACTGGGAATCGAACCCGGGCCGCAATGGTGACAAGTGAGCGACTCCCATGCTTCGCCAACACGCCCTCCTATGTAGTGTGTCAAAAGGCAGGGGGTAGGGCATGCCAACCTAACAGCAACAGCGAATTCAAAACGGCATCAACTTCCGGGTGCTAGTCTTTTTCAAAAACTTACCGTAGGAGGGCTCACTTACGCATATCGAACGGTTACACACAGACTTGACTAAAGACTAGGCATGGCCACACATATTTAAATCTTAAATGACCGTTATTGGAAATTACACTGTTTTGCAGCGAGGTTAATCCACTAACCTCGACGGATTTTGACATTAATAATTTTTTCCTAAATTATCATGATATTTAATACTAAGATCTTTTGAACAAAGGTTTAATAGTTGATTTTGTAATGTCACTGAGACAGAGACTGCCATAGTAAATGCACGTAACAGTTCCCCGAATTACCGTTTGGAAATCCCCAATGCCCAAATCGAGCAGGTCGTGTCCTACCCCCCCCCCCGTCAAAAGGGGGACCATGAAAAACAAGAAGAGGCTTTAAAAAGACAATCGTCACTTAATAGATGTAGTTTGTGGTTGACAAAAATATAATTAGTTTTCTTAATGTGCAAAATGTGTTTCCCACCATAAACCCATAACACCATAATAAAGTACTCAAACATAAACAGAATAGACTAATATAAGTGTGTATAAAAAGACTCTTCAGAACGATTAATCGCCGTTTAAAATTGAGTTGAGCATTAATCTATAAGTAGTATATAGGTCTACTTCAGACACTATCATCAGTGATTTGAAAAATATTTGAAATTTGCAGGAACAGCTTCAAAGTGAAGGATAAGTCTGTAGAATTCTCATAAATTACCTTTTCCAGCTGTAGAATTGACAGAAAAGGAATAAAACGGCAGTGTTCCAAGATACGATTCTCCATTCAATTACGTGTTGTAGTAAGTGTCCGAACGGACAGTAATGACTAAATTCTCCAATTCTGTCCTTATTAGGTTGCTTCTGGTCTTATCATTTGCAGGGTATGTTAGGCTACCTGTATTTGTCACATACGTGCAAA
This sequence comes from Ophioderma brevispina, assembly GCA_023653785.1. NCBI lineage: Eukaryota > Metazoa > Echinodermata > Ophiuroidea > Amphilepidida > Ophiodermatidae > Ophioderma > Ophioderma brevispina. The sequence continues at coordinate 23,890 of JAMKCH010080126.1, forward strand.
AATCTGATTTTTGATGATTTTTTCGATTTGCTGATTTTGCAAATCACTGATAGTGTCTTTAAAGATACTGAAATTTGCTATATGAAATTGGAAATATTACACATCGGGAAAAGTCGTCAGAAGTCATGTCTCTTTAACACTTAAGTGCCCAAGCTAACAAACATCCGTTGGTGCCGGGGAGGGGTCCTTGGGACACAACCGAGATAACCACTTTCCCATGGGAGTTTGATCATGAAACCAACGCAAGATGATCGTAAGAACCACATACCAGCAATAAAAATGAAAATTGGAACTTTTCGAAAAAAAGTGGTTCATACATTTTCATCCTCAGCAACTCCGGTATAAGATTTTGAACAAAAATAAAACAGATTCAAGGAATGATAGTTCAATATAGCCAAATTTATACCATTTTGTATTTTTCTCAGAAAGTTCAAATTCACCATGGTCGTTCCCATAGACTTATACAGTCAATACCAAAGTCATGATAAAATTACAATTGATGCTATCAGCATATAAAGGGTTATTTATTAAAGTATTATTAATTATCAATTAATTGCCTCCCAAGGTTTAACCTAAGCAAATAAATCCCATATTTTTTATTTATTTATTTATGTATTTATGTATTTATGTATTTATGTATTTATGTATTTATGTATTTATGTATTTATTTATGTATTTATTTATGTATTTATTTATGTATTTATTTATGTATTTATTTATGTATTTATTTATGTATTTATTTATGTATTTATGTATTTATGTATTTATTCAGTTATTTAGTTATTTATTTAATTATTTTAGTTAGTTAGTTAGTTAGTTATTTAGTTAGTTATTTAGTTAGTTATTTAGTTAGTTAGTTATTTGTTTAGTTATTTATTTAGTTAGTTATTTCTTTAGTTAGTTATTTCTTTAGTTATCTAGTTATTTGTTTAGTTATTTGTTTAGTTATTTGTTTAGTTATTTGTTTAGTTATTTGTTTATTTATTTATTTGTATCAAGAGAAGCGTATTCATAAATCGGACAGCTAGCAGAAAACTCCTTGAAATCACAAAAAATCGCAAAAAAAGTTGGGTCTCATGTAATCCGGGGGGTCCATCCAATAATGTATTTAGAGGGGGCGCACACTTAGACACGTACGTTCGCAGACGATGGTGGCCAAGCCTCATTCAATATAGCAACTCAAAGAATCATAATAATAGATTGCAGCTATACACACTGCAAACTGCAAATCGATTTGGGCGCATTGATGGGGACGGTATGGGTGTTCCCATGACCCATATACGATTACGACCTCATCCTCGTCCGTTATTTATACATAATTCCGAAATAACCCTTACAGTGGATTTGCTTCTTCAACTCCCTTTTTGGGAATAAGAAAATATTGCTTTATAACACATAAAAATAAAAAAATCAGGATTTTTCGTCAAAATTTCGCTTTTAAACCCCTGGGGGCACTTGTATTCAAAGATGGGTGATGCACGTACATTGATTAGGGTGTCAAAAATAGCAAAATATGGAAAAAGGGTATGTTTTTTTCTTAACCCTGAAAGAGTGATGTATGTGTTTAGGGTATGTAATACTAAAATTAGGCAGAGATCAATATCATAAAAAATATTGTAAAGCAAAGCAAGATAATAACGGGCATTGCTTACTTGTTTAGGGTAGCAAAAACTGATAAAAATACTTGTTTAGGGTATGTTTTTAGGGGTGGAAATACTTGTTTAGGATACATTTTGTAAGTCCATGTTCACGCATCATATCCACCCTTGAATACAACCCCCGGGTCCTTAAACCATGCAACGTCTAAATTGGAATTTCTTGGCCGCCACCGCCTGTACCCTGTACGTGTGTTGGCCATTCTTATTTCAAGTTTTTGATTAAGGTAAGACAATTGAAAAAAAAATGTTAGATCTAGGCGGACACCCCTCCAGCATAATAAAGGTTAAAACAAGTAAGAGGCCTAATTAAACAGTTAAGTATAATTAGCGTATTGAAAAAAGAGGCTAAAAGGAAACATCATAACCATTAGGACTATAGGGCACTGCTGCAAACACCATACAATGATAACGCGCCATAGTATGGAACCTAGTGTGGAAGCGGTTAGTTCCGGTGATTGTATGCATATGACAGCGACCACTTAAATCAGCACGAGTTCTCCATAGACTACCCATGTGTCAGGAAATCAAGAAGATTGCAGACCAAAACGTGTTTTAGTCCAACAATTTTCACCATCAAGGAAAAGATAGTAAAAAGAAAAATTAAGGAACAGTTCCGTGGGCGTCAATTTGTTTTTGACAGGTTTTCATGGGGACTATGGTGACAGTGCAAAAAAGAAGGGCTCTATCAGAATTTTTGTCAAGATTCGTGTATACTGTCCCGGCAGGCCGTCAGTAGCGTAACAGGCGGAGGGAGACGGGAAATTCAGCTGAAGCTACCAGAAAAGTAGGGAAAATCAAATGACCAGAAAAGGAGGCCAGAAAAGAGCGGGAGAGAGGGGGAAGGGGAAAAAAAGAAAGTAGGTAAAGAGGATGGAAGTGTGTGGCCGGGGGGGGGGGTTCTTCAATTTTGTTTGGGTAGGACCTGCCTCCAGGACTCAGAAGACTAAGAAGTGGACCCGAACTTATACCCCTCCTTCTGGCCATAATATAATGACCCATATTTTATACCGACTCAAGAAGTGGACCAACCAAAACTTATAACCTCTCTTCTTGCAATATAATGACCCATATTTCGGGCCACATCTTTATACCAAATAGTTAATGTTTCCAGAAGTTCCTTCGTAAACAGCAGAACGCCAAATCAATACCCCGGGCAAATACCCAGCGTGTCTTTGCTTCGCGACCTTGGTGCGCAATGTTGAAGGCCAAGACGAAAGTCACATGAAAACCCAGCGCAGCTGGCAACGTAACAAACCGAGATGATTACGATAATTATGATGACTAAAAAAGTTTGCAAAATCATACGATGTAGAATTTTGCGTAGAATGACTACGGGCACGGACTTATATATATCATATCTATCGGCTGATGCCTACCAAAATTATACCAACAACACATAAATCAACACCGAAATATACCATTATTGTGTGAAAAACAAACCGGGGTATAATTTTACCAGTGTGAAAAAAGGGGGTCATAGATATACCGACGGTGATTTGCGACCCAATCCAAGCCGGCACGTCGCCGTATAGGCGTTTTTACTAAGAACCCCCCCCCCCCTCTCGGGGTGTGTGGTTAGCTTTCCCCGAAACCCCTTCCTAATCCACTCACTCCCCTTTCGAGTCTCCAGGTGATAAAAAATAAACGGGTAAGGCTGCAGCCGCAAAAATTAAAAGGTTCTATTTACAGCATTTTAAACCGGACCAAAAATGACACATTCGGGAAATTACGCCCCTGGTTTACGCGTTAAAACAATGACGGCGTCTAAATTCAGGATTTCTTGGCCATCACCGTCTGGCAACCAGTCTGAGCAACGTGGGTATAGCGCACTCACACTTTTATTTCCTAGTCTGTTGCAGATTTTTTTCCTGCATTTAAAATGTATAAAAAAGTATAAAGTAGCAATCGTTTTTTTTCTTTGGCACTTTTATAGGTCTTTAAATACCCTCCACTTATGATTGGCCCACATTTTCAGCCAATCACACAACTTTTGATCAATTAAGAACGACCACACCGGCGCAATTTCGGACAAACAAAATTTGTTGACATCGGCCGCTGGATCTTGATTTGGTGAGGACCAAGGAACCATAGTACTTGCACTGCTCGTTTGTGCCCCTGTAACTATCGTTAGTAATGTTAAAAAGTCCTGTTTTAGTGTCAATAATATAATAGGCAGACATGTATATTTTAACAAGCCTTTGGAGACCAAACAACGACACAAATCTCATTTCGAGCCCTGGGGAGTCCCTTTAACAACTGTATGGCAACCCCGGGGGGACACTTGAAAAGTGTCAGGGATATGCAAAACAGTATCTATTAAAGTAGGGGATATCGGTACTGAATGTCTTGAGCAAAAAGGTAGTATTATATCAAGGGGGGGGGGAGGGGGGTGGGGGGGCATTGGTATAGTAACACAACTTTTTTAAAGGGGAGGGTCAGGGTACTAGTAAATTTGGAAATAATGTGGATCAATGCCAATGGTTCTGTTAATAATGAATAAATATAATAATAATTTGTTAATTTTAACGCGCGAACATATTCCACCTTAAACGTGATCAAGGCACTGTGCGACTGCCATGAAAGGCGCTAGCACATCAGAGACCATGATACCAGAAAGGATTTACTGCAAGAAGCTCGAGTTTAGAAGCAGGAGGAAACCGGCGTACCCCGGAGAAAACCTGCGGGAACGAAGTATGGTCGAGAAACAACTTCACATAAAGCCAACGAGAACGAGCCTCCGGGAATCGAACCCGAGACCTCATTTGGTGAAAGGCGAAGGAAGATACGCTGCGCCAACACGGCTCCCCCAACATACATGCTATACATGTACATAAAAATTTAAGTCATTCGGCAGTAATGGACAGTATAATTATATCAACACAAGTGTGCCACAGAGCTAAGAAATAGGCATTTTTTCACACCCGGATTGCAACTGAGCATCTGTCACATGCAGGACCACAAGGCAATTTTATTTTGACTATCAAAACAATCATTTGCATTACATGCAGAAATTAACCGAATTGATTAAATATTTAATGGTCTTGACACAATATGTAGCCTATAGCCTTTTAAGGTACCCAATTGATTACCAATTGAAACCTGCCAAAGCGGGTCTTGTACTGACCTGGCAAATACTATGTATTCATATTTTATCTGCCAAATCGAAATCCAAAGCGGATCTAGTACCGATCTGCATATACTTGATAACACCATATAATTTATACCATTTAACCTGCCAAATCGAGTCCAAAACCGGATCTTGTACCAAAAGGCAAATTACCCATAAATCGGCATTACTGTACATGTCACTATTTATTTACCAATTTAATTGCTAAATCGGGACCCAAAGCGGATCATACCGAACTGCAATTACTATATACATATAATTAATAGTTGTATGTTAAAATGCATTTGGGATGTTTAAACCTCAAATTAAAAGTACCAAGGCAAGCCCAAAATATGATGAAAAAAAAGGATGCCACATGGGAGGGTAAGGGCGGGAATTTTCAGGAAAACTGGACCACACGTCAGCATGATGAAACAGATGCAATGTTGAAAAAAACACCAAGCACGGAGCCAGAACGCTGCCAAGATAACCAATGCGTCATTAGCAACCCAATACAAACATGAGCGAACGATTGGCGCTTTGAATGCACCTATGGAAATACAATATCGAACGCAAAATTAAATTACTGCTATTGCACAGACGGCGACAACAATTCTTAGCATGTTGACAAACCCGTTTTCTTACTTTGCTCTCATAAACCGTTATTGTCCACAGAAGCTAAGAAATAGCATTTTCACACCCGGAGTGCAACTGAGCATCTGCCACATGCAGGCCACAAGGTCAATTTATTTTGCTATAAAACAAATCATTTGCATACATTCAGAAATGAACCTGAATTGATAAATATTTTAAAACTGGTCTGACCAAACATGAGCCTATGCCTTTTAAGGTTACCATACATATCTGTATCCAGACCTCCATTGGATGGCTAGGAAGAATTTCATGGAAAGAGAACCAACCGCAGGTATCAATGCCATCGACCGTACAATTGGCCAGGCCCAGTCTTCCTAAACCTCCACACTTTGTCTAAATTCCTAATGGCTTGGACATATTAAATATAAAACATCAAAATATACAAAATTCAAGCATTTTGCGCCAAAGGAAATTTTTGCACAAAAATTTACACAACCCCCCCCCCCTTTTTTTTTAACTTTAATATGACAGAAACCCAACAACTAGCCGCGTTTGAAAGCTGAAATTCCACCGGGAATTTGAAGAAAAAAAAACGAGGTCTTAACCAAAAGCACCCGATTAACTTAATGCCAAAATCTCCAAAAATAGCACCAACCAAGACGACACCAATGGGGGTTGAAAAAAAATGGGAGTCGTTGGATGATGATGGTTATCAATCTTGAGAACCTGCGGCATTATCATTGAGACATGACACGACCTCCCCGCCCCTGGTTATAACACACGAATGGGAGGTCGATTCACAAGACCTTTCTGTTTTGCTGATATGACATCACCATGTCCCGTTACTCACTTCCTCTGTATCCTTACAAGTAAAGTCTAAACAAAAAACTTACTTGCAAAATAGGTAAGAATTTTAATCAAGTTAAAGATAAAATAAATCCGAACTCTAAAGCATGCTGCCAAATATATGTCAGACCTTTTACTAATTTTTTACGCGCAAGCGCATGTATAAAAAATGCCTAAGGCTCACACCACTGCATTTCTGAAAAGATAAGAGAAGTAATGTGACATGGAATAGATATATTAAAAATAAAGAAATAAATTATATGGATAGACCTAAAAATGAGCCGAAAAGCCTTAGATTTCCAATGACCCCATATTTAATGGCCACACCGTCAAACCCCTTGTATTTCAGTTTAAGTCGCAACACCTTACTCGAAGGTAAAATAAGAGAAAAAACATGTGAGGTGGCAAACCACTGCAGAATGCCTAATTTAAATTCTGACCTTACACTTGCCAAAACACGCCACAAATGAATAACAATAGCCGAACAAGACCATGCGGCCTATTTGCCAGATATTGTTCCATGGCCTATGCAGAACACATACATGTAACAAACACACATCCAATCTAGTTTATGAGGGTGGAATTGCCTAATTGAGCAGTTTGAAAACGGAAAGGCACGTGAATAAAATTTGATTGCAAAAATAAAATAACCAGAACAGACAAAAAATTTGAGATATCGCATTTCATGGATGCACACGTGTATTCCCTACACTACAAAAACCAAAAAAGGCTAGAAGAAAGACTGCTATTAACACGGTTGCCACATATGCTAATTTGCAAATTGACGGTAAAATTTGCACGAGCCATTCTAATAAATCAAAAGTTACCGATCTTCAACTGCCAGTTGTTGTGATTAAGCGTCTACTCCCTTCCCTTAATTCCCTGACAATGAAGGCAAATGCTGCAAAATGCAAAGAGATTGACGAGTGAGCCTAAAGTTCTAAAACGTAAACGCAATATAAGCTACAATAGAAGGTAATTGAGCGGGTCATGCCAAATCAAATGAATGTGATAAACTAGATTGGTTAAATTTCACAACCTTTGATATGAGCCCCATGTAGACTTAGCTAGAAGTTTATTTATTATTATAATGATACTCCTGGTATCCAACCTGAGAATTATACGATTTTCCCATAACATCTCACCCACAAGACTATTGCCACGAAAATAGGGAAAAAACTCTACCATGTTATTGAGCGATTTGCACAAGAATGATTTTTTTTTTCATTTGCCTTGGAATAAAGGAATTCCTCAAAATAAAGCAAAAATATAAGCCACATTTGCCATTTGCAGGTCAGCTTGCACCTTGGACAATTGAATTTTGAACCATGCCTGTTTAGCGCCACATGTTAGTCAATCAAACACCGAAGGAAAGCCCTGCCTAGCGAGATTGCACTGCAGACGAATGATTAAGGAACCATTAAGCAATTGCAATTTCTGCAGTAGAGAAACGTTTTTATAAGCTTTTTGCGGGCATTTGCCAACTTATCTTTTAAATTTTCCCTCTATGCGTATGGCACAGAACATTTTGAAAACACGGAATTGATTAGGAGGAGACCTAAGGTAAGCGACAATGAATGTTTGGACCATACTCAATCATTCGTCCGGTGCCAATGGAGGACCCAAACTCAATGCAAGGCCTGGTATGAATGTAATTACCCAGCATCCATTGCCGCGATTGAAATGAAGCCTATAGTAGAATGGGCTGACCATGGCAAGGGCGATCATCGAATTGAAGCCCAATCAAAAAAAGAAGAAACTCGCAAACAAGTGCCTGGGGAACATGATGCCCCATTGAAAGCGCTTTATATAGTACTGGCGATTTTATTTTGAATCCTAATAACCCCAAAAATCACCGGGGGTACTGTGAATAAAACCTGAATGCTGATTTCTGTTAATAGCCACCATAGCCCCTAGCTCTGAAAAAACACGTGTGCATATGGCCACAAACAAAATTACTATAAATGGAACCAGTACACATCTCCCCCCTGCCAATCCAACATTTAACCGGTGAATGGACCCCGCAATTCCGCCCAATTTGATTCCTTGTTTATACAAACATTCCAAAGCTATGAAATTGCCATCTGTAATGGTGAATTACGTGTTTGCACCAATCACCTGCACATCGAACCCCTTATAATGCCCAGCCTAAATCTGAATAAAAACCCAAAACCAATAACATTTTGCAGTCCAAGTCAGGGTAGGAATAATTCAAATAAACTGGCTAACTGCTAAAAACTGCAAACATTCATGGTGGGGCCACGTGGAATTTATACCGGAATTCCGAGCACGGCGGGTACTATTTTATCGCCAAATCGCCCTACGTGCCGTGGGCCGGCGCACTCACCATCCGCCCAATGACTGGTGGGCATCTTTTGGCATTTTTCTCCTATACACCCGCGCGGTGTTTCCGGGTTTGTTACGTGTTCCCGACGAAAGAAGCGATAATTTTGATCATTTTCCTGACGGCAAAAAACCAACACTATTCCTGTGTATTCCATTTTGTATATCATCATGGGATATGGGCCGTCTCAGGAAAAAAATGTAATTTTCCTTTCTTTGCTTGTCTGCACAAATAGCATAAAACTTTACAAAAAAATGGAAACGAACTGCGGGCGAATTCACTCGCGTGAATTACACAAAATGAAAACATCCCTGGGGGTAGGACCCGATCTGCTCGATTTGTGGCATTGGGTGATTTCCAAACGGTAATTTTGGGGAAAACTGCTAAGTGCATTTTACTATGGCAAGTTTTCGTCCCAGTGAACCAATTAAAATCATCTCTTAAACCTTTTGTTTCAAAAGAACTTATAATATTCATGATAAATGAAAGAAAAAAACTTGACTATGTGACTGTTCAACAAAATCCGTCCGGTGTTTAGTGGGATTAACCCCGCCTCAACTAGTGTAATTTCCGAAATAAACGGTCATTTAGATTTTAATTAAATATTCGTGACCAGGCCCTGGTCTTTAAATCAAATATGTGGTGTACAACACCGTTCGATATGCTTAATAGCGCCCTCCTACCTTTAAGTCTTGAAACAAGATGAGCAACCTGGAACGTTGTGTGCCGTTTTTGAATTTACTGTTGCTGTTAGTTTTGGCATGTCCGACCCCCCCCCCTGAAACAATCATCGTATCCATTTCAGTCTAAATACCCACATTGTAAACTCGCCGGTCATTTTCACCTGTACTGATAGTCCAGGCGTAGAACATTCCATGCACAAACGGGCTAATTTTTTCCGATCTCCGAAATCGATCCACATGGGCACGGAAGTGTCCTTCTAAAACACCAACCAACACGCATCGGAAGATGTCACGTTTTCAGCAAATACGCCGGTCTTTGGGACCTATTCAAGTTTTCACGTAAACGGAATATGGAATCAACATTCTATTGTTACTTATTTTGTGGATGTTGAATTATTTTTCACACGCGGCTGTTATTACCAATTTTAACACGTGTTCTAACCATAAGCGTCATTTGCAGTCACGCAAAGTGGGGGCGAGATAACCTTCAATTTTACAACAACCGTAAGACAATTGCCTGGAATTCCAGGTTTAGGCCAGTCCCTGACATCATCCTTCCATAAATCCATGGAAATAAACGGTGACATTGTTACAATTGCAAAAAAAAAGGTAGGTTGTAAAATTCTTATTATCATGATCATGGGGCTTATTATGTCGTTCTTAAGCAAGATTGCGGCGTGTGGTAATGGGTCAGTGTGTTTGGTGGCACGGGATGCCCCCCATAAGGCGGCGACGTAGAGGGAGTCCTTTCGAGGCTTCCCGTCGAGTAGTGTATAACTACAACAGAGATGGCGCGGACTAAATGGTTAGGGAGCTTGCCTTTGTACCCAAGGGTCCGGGTTTCAAATCTCACTTTTTCTTTTTTTTTTTTTTTTTTTTTTTTTTGGGGCTAATAAATCCTGGATTTAATTTGCCTAAGGATACTGGAAAACTCAGAATTACCCTCACTTCATGGTTCATTTGTTATGGGCAAGGAACCATGAAGATCTCACCTGCCACTCATTGTGTGTTGTATTCTGGTTAGTTTGTTTGGATGTTGACAAACCATAGTGCCCGATAAGCGCCGCCTCGAAGTTGCATGTTTTGTTTGAAAAGTTTTGTTGTATTTACCGAATGGGGATTAATTCAAAATGGCAAATGGAAGTGTTGCCAGTATTTGTGTCCAGCTCTCTCTGAGCCAGAATACGAAACCCCACTGTAAGAATTCTGGTCTGGCGCCCTCTTTCCTTGAGAATGCATGCAATGTGCAAAATTTGGTGCCATTGTGATGCTGTGGAACAAGAGAAAAAGGGAGGGGCCAGTGTGAATTATAATTTCTTAAAATTAAAACAATTTTGTACGTAGTTTTCTTTGCCTCGGTTTCATACACTAGGGTTTTGAACCAGCCGGTTCGTTACTCACGACCTGGGAATTGTCCAACTTCGTCACAAGTTGGACTTTTATGAATCTCCTTACTTAACACCCCTGGTCAGTGACCGTATGACTCTGGCCAATTTAACCTATCGGTACGATATTGAGATAAATAACCAGATCTTAATAAAATTATAACAAACACGATAACTGACCTTTGGACAACTATTACTTTGAAACAAAATTATTGACCCATTGATGGAATGTGCATTTGGCTTTGCACCACGATTTCGTTGCACAGTTTTAATGGATAATTCACTTGACACGCCTTTCTTTACAGGAATTTTTTATTTATAATTCATGATAACCGCCCACGAAAACCAGCAAATCACTGACAAATTTCACAGGAACCACCGAAAATATTGAAAAGTATATCTACTCATTTGAACGTAATTAGATTTTAAAAAGAACGTTCAGGTTTCCGTGGGCCTATCTTATTTAGTACATAACCATATGACATAAAATTGCACAAAATTTCATAACATACCCCACATAAAGGTTTTAGAGGATATAAACGGACACGAATATTTCGCCATTACTGCAATGATAATTTGTCTTTTGTTGTTTCGCTTTAAAATAAATGAACTCCGTTAATCCAGTGCGAACTCAAGCCTTCATAAAGCCCACACGGACCACTTTGACACCTCTAGTTGTAACTGCTTCACACGCATCTGTGACCAGCGTCACAACACAAACCTTCCTGTAATCCCTCCTGCTGTGCTCCACATATCCCTGGTATTTATGAAGATCCTGCACACACAGCTGTTTGACCTCTCCATGCCAATTGTTTCATCTTATTTTTTATGATTCACCGAGTACCCACTTTTTACCCACCTCCTTAGTGGCCGACAAATCTTACAACTGTTATAGCTAGGGGCATGCAATGAGCTAATTACCCTGAAGAAACCAGAAAAATCCATTGCGGAATCTTGCAATATAGTCCTACAAAGGCATGAAATGAACGCTGAAGCGCCCACAATACGCCAATTCTCCCTGGAAAGACGCGTGAAGCAGAATTTTAGGAACAAACAAATTTGCCCGCAATGAATTTACGAAAAATTTACACAGGATGTAGTTAATGGAAAAAAATACCCAAAATAGTTGTAAAAAGTGTGTCGCCTTTGATATTTTGTTTATTCCCAGACCAAACGTAAAACGTGACTCCCAAACAGCTCGTCGGATAAATTGGAAACGACTGATGATAATTGATATAGGTGCAATATTCGAAAAACCTGACTTGAATTTTGACCACAAACACCCGCCAGAATTTAGTGGAACATTGGCAACTGGTTCCTTACTAGAAGTCCGAAAACGAAATACCTTGCATTGTTGGCATGGATTGCAATCGCTGAGGTATCGCTTAAAGGAAATGGTTGCCCCGATAACGACCATAGGTTATGTCCTTGCAACACAAAATGTTGTACATTGGCTAAACGGAGTCTGTCCTTGCCCCTGAAGTTGAACCATAGGGTGTTGATCATGACGCAATCCTTGGCCCTTACACGCATCACGGTAAGCTTATAGCTACGTTCGCCATTTTGCTACTGGCACCAACTTTAAGGATTCCACGGTGGGTTCAACGGACTTACAGATACGTTGTTAACACTACGGAGCTGCTTAAACCGGCTTAAACTACGACCCTGCGATGTGATATGGTCTGTCTAAAATGTTTTCCATTATTTCAATGAATCATGAATCATTACTGGTTCTCCTCTGCCTGATCCGCGAGGCATTTTTATTTGAATGGCAACAGACAAAACTCACCAATAATTCTTTGATACCTTATCCAACAACCGAATGTTCGGAAGCAGAACTACGCGGGATTTAGATTATTATACCAATGCGGTAGCACGATGTATCAAACCATCTAACAGTAACCGGGCACACGCAATGGAGACAATTGCCGAATAAACGAGTACATTCCAGTAGAACAAATTATCAGAAACTGACCCCCGTCGCATGTAATGAAAACAGATGCAATTGTGAAAAAACACCAAGCACTGAGCCAGAACGGTACCAAGATAGTCAATGCGTCATTAGCAACCCAATACAAACATGAGCGAACCGATTGGCGCTTTGAATGCAACTATAGAAATACAATTTCGAACGGCAAAATTAAATTAATGCAATTGCACAAAGCGGCGACAACAATTCTTTTGCCTGTTGACAAACCCGTTTTTCTTACGTTGCTCTCATAAAATGTTATTACGATTAAAGGTTGTGCCGAGTGGTTTGACCACTTCACAGTTCCCCTGATCACAGTTATTACCTGTTGGGTCATAAAGTAGGCCTACTAAGGCCGTCTCAATTTGAGTCCATTTTGCTAGGTATAGCAAATAGTTACTGCAGTGTTGCCAAACTGATGCATAAAAAATGAGTCATTGGATATCAGTTACAAAACGGGTCATTGTTTATTGGATGGACAAAAAAAGGGGTCAATTCGACTTATACATGACGAGAGTACTCTTGTATGTGAGTGTCCACCAGCAAACCGAAAACGCCAAATAATTAGCCATCAAACGTATGTTTTAAAGCGGATGCCCGATTGTTTAGGAATCTTGATAGAATGGCCTTCACCCCAAATCCCAGGCTCTGTAAGTTTCGCGCCGATATTTCAATCCGTTTTTTGTGATGTGCCTGGACGAAAAGGCCCTATGTGTGAGCGAAAAACGTGGTTTGTAAGCCCCTTAAGGATGTGTAAAATTAATCTGGTCGACAAAACTGGGGCATATTTTCTCTCAGAACTTCCAACAACATCCTTTACCCTAAATTCACAGGGTAATGAGAAAATAGTAGGTCTCTGATACCAAAGTTTGACCACTTCCCCTACAACTGGGGTTCTGGAACGAGGCTATTAGCGATCGGACCATGGGCACTTTACCAACAACTTCCAATGAGAATACTGTTTTCTTGTATAATATATTAGTAGTTTTTTTCATGTTGCTGAAATTTAGTTCTACGGCTTGGGCTCGCTTTGTATGTTGGACTTGTTGGCATCGACGGGGAATCTCCAAGAAATGATTTCATCTGATTCTTTTTAATGCGTCGGGTTGCTGGATTGAAATAGTCTATCTGTCCTGGGTGATAGGTCGCCGGCAGATGGCATGTCATGCCTCTGGGTGTTGCTTTGGGCAGGATGTTTAGGATGTTGTACTGTTACGGTGAGTGATATTCATGTACGCTCGCTCACATTATCACCATTCGTGCATTGACCTAATGCTTTTGACGTTGCCATGAAATTATGCAAAAATTTCTCTTTTTAAATTCAATAAGCGCTGGTCAAAACATCTGAACCGTTACAACATCAGTTTCCCTCCGCCAAGTGTAAACGACATAGTACAGGCACCAGGAGTGCTCAACATTCATCCGCGAGGGGGCAAGGACAAGAGAACATCCATGGAACTACACTCTACGAAAGAAACCATTCTGGCTGTTGTTGACCGTAGAAATTCCGAGTATATTCTATACCTAAATGCTTTTATATCACACACTGTGTTTTTATTTCATATCTTTCTCTCTGCTTTTGCATGGTGCTCGGAATAAAATCTACCTTAAAGCGGCATGGCACATTTTCACAAATAATGAATGTCTTCAATTTGCTCTCAATGATAGTCTATGCCCTTGGAAGACCAGAGATATATTTTACACTAAAAATAACATACGCCAAAACGAATTGACATTGATATTAGGATAAAGACATCCATTAATTTGTAGGCCAACTTTTATTTCCATAACTTATCAACAATGTGTAATTACATGAAATATTTTGACTCGTATCACTGATCGTAAAACCACAAAGTTATAGACCGTCAAACAGTGTGTCATAGCGTGAGAAACATGCATCGGAGTGCGTGTTCTTGTGTTAAATCCAGTTCGTCGTCTTCTGATTTAACGTCGCCGGCGACGTACATATAAATTCGTTCTGTTAACCCAAGGAGCTGATTTGGGCTAATCATTTCGGGTGAGGCTTTTGTATCTAAAAGCTTTACACCATGCAAAAATATCGATTTTGAAAATCTTGAGTGGCGGCCCCCCGCATTATTTTTTCAATGTGCGTGTCTCTTTAAAGATATGAGGAGATTTCCAAAGAATCGCCCCATTTTTTTCGAACCCGGTTTTTTTGCATATTTGGAATGCTTTTCCAATGTATTAGATCACACCTGAGTGAATAAGCAGAATACGCGTCTTTATGTAATAATATGATTGATTTAGTAACTTTCTGTCGTGCACGACAGAAAGCAAGCACGGTGTTCTATGGGGACAATTACGATATCATGCAAGTTCAAACAGCGTTTGCTGTTTTTTGTTTGTACTTGTGTGTCCATAAACTTCGATGTTCTTGGAGGTGGTCTACAATCGATCCTTGCAATTTGAGAGAAATTCGTATCCTAAAAAATCCTCTCCTGTCCTTTAAATCTACTAACTTCTAAGTGCGGCAGCTATGAATCTTCTTATATAGTGCCTTAAGTTTTTGTTTTGATGGATTTTGATATAAGACCATACGTTCAAAATAAAACCACAAAATAGCCGCCAAAATATAATAAATGTTATTCTCCTGGGTATATATTTGGTACCATAACACAGTTGTAAGTGTATTGTAGGTCTTGCATATTTTTGTCTGAATGATTGAATATAGGCAATAATGGAAACCCGAATGCAGATTAGTAACATGTAACCCTGAAATAGGTCAACATTTTATCTTGGTGGTGAAACACCTCAATTGGACTTCCATTCAGATATTCCGTTCATAGGATGTAGGATGTCATTGCATTTTGGGCGTGAAAACGCCGCAAACAGTTTTCAAACGGTTTTCCTTTTCTGATTCAGCTTCCCTCAATGTAAACATCCTTTCTTGAAAATAACCACATACCATTCATTTTAATTTTAATTTGGTTTGTCTTGGCAACCAATATTAACAAAAACTAAACATTTAGCAAGGTTTGAAATAAAAAGTGACATTGGCTACCGTACTATATAGGTTTGTCAAATAACTCTCACTCAGAATCAGCCTCGTCTTTTTTATTATTATGTATTCAAAGATACAAATCAAACAAAAAAACACCAAGAATACCACAGCAAGCAGCAGCAGAATCTAGAAGAAAATACTGTACATTTTCCAAAAATTAGACATTAATAAGGTTTAAACAGAAATAGAATTAGTTGTAAATCCTTTTAAAAGTTTCCTTTTAGAAGCAATATATATATTCAACACGTTTAGTTGAACTATTTTGAGGCAAGAAATTTGGAATCCACTCTTGAAACCTACATCTTAAAATAAAAAAAATAGTACTACTAAAAATCAGATATTATTGGAACCCAAACATAAGATCAAATTGATTTAACTGGTAGTCCGCATGAAGCTTGTCATTTAAGACATGCATAGAATCAATCTAAATTTGGTCTGACTTCTCAGTGAATGCCCACAAAAATGACACAAAGGATCTTTCCTACCAATCATTAAAAGCAATCGCCTTATAACATATTATGATATGAACAACACGAATTCTGTTTCTCATAGTACATTTAAATTAGAATTATGAGAGGCGTAACCAGGAATAAAGCCCTCCTATGTGGGGAACTTCCCCTCCCCAGGAATTAGTGCATGAGTGCTTTTCTGCACACACGCAAACACACAACTACAGTGAAAGCAACATTAAGTCTTTATTGCGCTAACCCACTTTAATAGTCTCCCCACTGAAAATATATGCCCCTCCCCCAGGAAAAGCTGTCCCGCTCACGGCAATGGCCACCATTTTAACAAAATTCAATATTTCTGGCTCCCAAGTTTGATATGCGAGTTGCGAGTGAAAAATGTGCATGAATGCGAAGTTGCGAGTTTCATTTTGGGAGTTGAAAATTTAGGGGTTGTCAACGTACGAGTACAATTTTCTCAATTTGCGAATTGCTCGGAGATAGAAAAAAAATCATCATTCTAAAAAGTACTTACTGATTAAAGATTCTGTTCCCGTTTACTTTATCTGTTTTTTTTTTCTGAACCAATGTCTTCCATGTGGCTATCTGTAAGATTCAATTGTATCCGGCTCTCAGGTTCGCATTTGAGAGCAATTACATTTGCTGCAAAGGCTGTTGACTAATTATTGCTATTACACAAAATATCACCCGTAAATATTTCACAAATTGGGGAAAATACATTTCTACTCATACTAAATCGCATAAGTGGTTCTGTTGTCGTAGTAACTATGTTACTTTAATGTAACTATGTTACATAATACTTTTAGATTATGCATGTAACGAACCCTAACGTTTTTATCAGACTTTGGTTTTGATTATAAGAATCAACTTCGCGTACTCTCATATATAACATATTTATCCAAGAACCTGTTATCTCTTGTATCTTCGAAATGAAATATAACCCAGTCCTAATAAGAATAATATGTAAGAAAGCCGAGTAAATATTATTATTATATGTATCATTTACTTGATTTCCGCGTGTACTCTTTGAATTCAGGTATGTCATACTGATAAAATCATGCATTTAAAGCGGCACTTGCACATTTTAACAAAATATGTAATTTCTTCAATTAGCTCGCAAATGATAGGCTAGGCCATTGGAATAATAGAGATGTATTTTACACATAAAACTAACATACGCAAAAAAGATAGGGACATTAATGCTAAAGACAACCAAGTAATTTGTAGGCTAACTTTAAAGGCACTATCAGTGATTTGCTAAATCAGAAAATTGAAAAAAAATCATAAAAAATCAGATTTTTACATGTCTGTAACAAGTACAGTATCCTAACATACCCTGCAAATGCTAAGACCAGAAGCAATGTCATAAGCACAAAATCGGATATATTAGCCATTACTGTACGAACGGACACTTCCTACAACACGTAATTGGAGAGTCATATCTTTGAAAACTGCCGTTTTCTTCCTTTTCCGTCGATTCTTTAGTTGTAAAAGTAACTTATGAGGATTGTACAGATATATCCTCCACTTTAAAGCTATTTCTGCAAATTTAAAATATTTGGTCTCATTCGGATGAATCACTGATAGTGTCTTTAAGTTTGCCGTAACTGTAATCAACAAATGTGTCTATTACATGAATATCACAGAGTCATACTTATTAGTATTAAAACCACAAAAGTCACAGACCCGTCAAACAAGATGTATGCCATGGGAATCAACTCTGACGTGTGTTTTCTTGTGTTAAACGGCATTTCCGTCGAAGAATTAAAGACGTTCTACACATAGCCTCGTTATTATCCACACAAGCGCAGGGGTCTCTTGGAATAACTCTTCGCCGCGATATCGAGAGGGATATTCGAGAACGTGTAGTTTTGTTTTGAATTTAATGCAATGCCCGTTAATTCGAGTCTTTATAATTATTAATTTTATTATTTTATTTAAATTCAAATATTGCAAAACTACAATCTGGCATCATTTGACATTATGATGTGTTTATAAGTGCTTACATGAAAAAAATGTTAAATTCTCAATGTATGTCACACACAGCCCTATTCGTACTCCTGCCTTTCCCTCCTTTGGCACTGATTAATTGTTTCTATTAGCAATTGCGCCGCAGGCGGAAGGCAAATTTCAATGTATTTCTCTTTTGCAAAGCATAATTAGTAAGCATGGAAATAAGGCCCATTTACATGCAATCTAATTATGAATGAAAAATGCATACAATAAAAGTAATTAGGAAAAAAATGATAAGACATAGTGCCCAGTATAATTATAAAACTGGCTTCATCATTACACCCGTAAAACACCGTAGTCATTTTCGGGGTCATTTACCGGGAGAGTAGTGAACTATGCACGCTACTACGAAAAAGTAGTCAAATTTTTATTACAAAAGGGTCAACGTTGCGCATAGTTGACTACTACCCCGGTAATGACCAAGAAAATGACCACAGTATTTTTAGTGTGTAGTTAATATTTAAATAAAATAATAGACAAATAACCAGATCATATTTTGCAGTTCAAATATGAGATAAATCGTCATAATCAATAATAAATCAAAAATAGAAATTAACAGAATTATAATCAGTTGAAATTCTGCATTATCTCAATATTTAAAATGAAAAAAAGCAACTCACAAATGTGAGGAACATTGTGGCAACTCGAAACATTCAACTCACAAACTCCAACTCGCAATTCAAACCTTTCAACTCACAACTCGTATGTGGTAACACGAAAATTTAAACTCATTAAATCCAAATTTCAACACAAAACTCCAACTCTCAATTCGCAACTCACATCTTTCAACTGGTAACTCCCAAAATACCTTGCTTTTCTATTTAGTTGTATTATCCTGGAGTATTGCAGAGTAAATAATTTTGCGTAAATAACCCGGAGCTTGTCTAATGAATTCATTAGCAATTAGTCATTTTGAACTTCAAGGGAAGCTGTGTTTGAAAATAATAACGCATACTAAAAACCGTTCATGGGCCAATGGTTCTCAAATCATGCAAATAAGCAAATAGTGGGTTGAATGGCAAACCATGACAGTACCTTGGCGTGTGGCATTGACTTCAACTTGCGTCATACTTATATACCATGCCACAAGCAGGTTTTAATAACCACTGATTATAACGTTCTGACGACTGAGTGACCTTTCTTAACTTTTATTTTATCGAAGAGCAATAACGTTGTCGTTTTGGTTTTATTGGGTTGTTTTGAAAAGGAAGCATATTTGGCAACCTCTCTTTTTTTTTTTTTTTTTTTTGCATGGCAGAAACAAATTTGAATGCATTTCCCTTTTGGCAAAGCATAATTAGTAAGCACGGAAATAAGGCCCGATTTCAGGTAGTCTAATGAATGAAAAATGCATACAATTAAAAGTGAATTTGGAAAAATGGTAACAAATGGTATCCAGTATATAAATGGCTTCCATCAATTACTTTTGAAATAGAAATAATAGACAACTAACCTGCTCATAATCAATAATAAAACAAAAATAGAAATTAACAGGATTATAATCAGTTGAAATTCTGCATTATTTCAATGTTTAAAATGAAAGAAAACAACTCACAAATAAGAGGATCATTGTGGCAATTCGAAAAATTCAACTCACAAACTCCAACTCGCAATTCAAACCTTTCAACTCGCAACTCGCATGTGGCAACTCGAAAATTTAAACTCATTAACTCCAAATTTCAACACAAAACTCAAACTCTCAATTCGCAACTCACATCTTCCCACTCGGTAACTTTCTATGCTTTTCTACCATATACATACTATTTTATAGTTGTATTATCCTGGAGTATTGTAGAGTAAATAATTTTGCGTAAATCACCCGGAGCTTGTCTAATGAATTCATTAGCAATTAGTCATTTGAACTGCAAGGGAAGCTGTGTTTGAAAATAATAACGCATACTAAAAACCGTTCATGGGCCAATGATTCTCAAATCATGCAAATAGTGGGTTGAATGGCAAACCATGACAGTACCTTGGCGTGTGGCATTGACTTCAACTTGCGTCATACTTATATACCATGCCACAAGCAGGTTTTAATAACCACTGATGATAACGTTCTGACGACTGAATGACCTTTCTTAACTTTTATTTTATCGAAGAGCAATAACGTTGTCGTTTTGCGTTTTTATTGGAGCTTATTGGGTTGTTTTGGAAAGAAGCATATTTTGCAACCTTTCTTGTTTTTTTTTCGTCTCCTCGCGTATAGTAAAATCTTTTATTTTTTTCATTCCATAGTAGTAATTTGAAAACCTGTTTTTTCATAATAATTGAAAATAAGTAATTAATGGACACTCGAACACTGTTATATAAACCCAACCTGCATTGTTGTAACTTGTTTGGATTCAGTTCACGCAGGACCGACAGTGCGTGTAGTTGTTTGGTCCACTATACGCATGTGTTCTATTTAATTTGTGAATTTCAACACGACTTCTGTGCTGTGGTGCTTATTTTTAGCGTGGGAAAGGTGACACTCATTTCACGGCTTGATATTCAACAGGGTTTAAAAAACAGCTTGGTAAAACAGCCTCTAGTAGTGTCAATTTGATTGATGGAAATTGAATAACCTGTTTACTTTTCCGTGACCCGATTGTTGTGTGCCAATTCTTATTATAAGTTAGGAAGCGGCCTCGGTGGGGGGGGAACCCGCATTACCGAAGATATGCTGCCATGGAGATGCCTGACGGTATCGTCAGTGGTGGCGTTTGAACACGTACGAGTTACTTCATTACAATAGACAAGACAAATCCAGATGGGTGCACTTTTTCAGTATCTACGTAGCTACCTACAGATGTTGGAATGATTTTACAAAACACAAGTTTGCTTCCCAGGTTTACTCTGTTTTCGATCCAATTACGCGCTATTCTGAACAATGAGCATAACTGAGTGTTATTGTGTATGCGAAAGGATACACGTATTACACAGTTGGAATCTTCTACAACTAAAGCTACTAAACCTGTTGGACGACAATTACATCGGAACCAGTGATAGCCATCGACTCATTTGATACAGATCTGTGGGAATACGTATATGAATATCTCTGACAGTGGCAATGGGATTTGAATGTCCATTTTGCACCAATCCAGACTACTGACATTTATCAATGAAAGTACTACAAAGGAACCCTACATGCGTTCGTTTGATGACTAATGGCAGCTTATCCTTTTTGCTACCCTCTTTCTATGCTTCAATTGCCGGGAAATCTTTGTAATTCTTTATCTCTTATCTGTTCTGGCTATCAAGAAAACTTCGCTCACCAACAACGTGTTCGTTGTTAATGTTGAGCGTCCGGCTGATCTCCTGACGTGTCTCGCGCTACCTTGGAATATAGTGGCACTTTGAGTTTTGAAGGTTGGCCAATTGCAGACTGGATCTGTAGCGTTGCTGTGGGGGCGGCGGTACTTTCTGCCTGTGTATTGCATGTGTGTACCTTTGCGGTCCATTGGGAATCACAGACTCATCATTATTACACGCCCAGTTCACATATACCAGAAGATATTTTGTACAAATGTGCTGTTAGTTTGGATCTTCCTGTTCTGGTTTGGGCATTTCTTATAACTGTTTTCTACCTCCTTAGTAGCTGGCTGTGGAGAATTGGGGTACAAGAGATATTCATTCCTGCAGTAGCGTGTCTTCAAATAAATACTCGGATCAATACGATTTAATGTCAGCTATGATCCATCTACCCATTCCCCTCCTCACCATCATAATATCTACATTCAGATTTTTTGTTCCGTCAAGAAAAAACAAACAATGAACGTGGTCCCGTTCCCCGCGGCTTGTCAATGACAGAAGACTCTGTGAGTCCTAACCAACAGAGATCCCTCCCCATATTCCTACCTCTCCACGTGATATCCAGGATCAGGCAAACTGACAACACACCTGGAGACTGATAACTGTTACCCGTCGACCACTTTCAGCTTTACCAGTCTCCAAAGCCATTGCAAGAGTCTCGGAAGAGTCGGCGTATAAAACCAATTCCTTCCAAAAAGAATTCATATAGATCTCCAAACAGTGCGATAGCTCGTATCAGCTCGGTTCCTGTGAAAGATCAGCTGTTAAAAATGGAAGCCCCTTACGTAGAAACCCGGATTGTCTCTTTCACAGCGAATCCGAACTACAATCAAAGAAGCAACTACTTTGAATCGAGTCAGCCGACGGCAGTTGGCGATCACCAAGAAACATGTTTTGTTTTTTTTTGTCATTGCCGTCAATTGCCTATTTGATTGTGACTCCGTTTGTATTTCTTCCTGATCCTTTGACAACAGGGATCAGTACTGTGCTAATACCTTACGCTGCGCCTTAATTTTGTTAACTCGTTGTATAAATCCAGCGATCTCGCACCAAACACCCAGACTTTAAGAATATTTGTCACCTCCTTAATGCAAATGGCATAGAATCCCATAACCATCAGATACACTTCGTGATTTATGGGGCGCAGGGAATCTTTGTGCCTCCCAAATGATCACAATGTTTTTGAAATAACCTATAAACTAAATGTTGTTTTAATTTAAAACACCCTGAAGAAAGAGCATGATTAGGTAAGATACTGTAGGCCCTAAGAACAAGCTGTTAAAAACAATATCCCGTGTTAGAGTCCGTGGATCAGAGAAGATGGTCGGATGTCTACGTTTTGCAAGTGCAAATAATTTTAAACACAATTCTTTCCTTACCTTCTGTGTTGTCTCGCCACTCATATCAACCGAGAAACGCCACCACCACCTTAAAATCTAAAACAAAATAAAATCTTACAATTTTATATTTTTCCATAGAAAACATAAAAATTAACTTTTTCCAGATGTTAATGACGGAAGGAATTGTCACATGGATAAAGGTAGACACGGGTATTACGCATGTAATATTTCGGAATTTTTAAGATTGTGTTTTGGAAAAAAGTTTGAAAGGTGTTTTGCAATTGCATTTCATTTGGAAACACTGCTACTAACACAATACCTAGACAATCCCGCCCCTTAGCACTCTGTCAAAATAAATCATAGTCTCTTAGCCGGTGTAGAATAATTATAGTCCTCCGTAATCACAGTTCGGCTACAAACGGTAAAAGAATAGGGTACTCGATTTCAGTTGACTCTCAACGAAAAAGTAGTGTCACGTTTTATTCGTTGTCTCGGGAGCCCGGACTGGTGGGCCAAGCGTCCCTGCGGACAATGATTACTTTCACACCGTACCCACAAGGTGAGATTCGGCTCAATAATTGGGTGTTAAATCCACGAAGGTTACGTATTTGATTATTAATTGTATGGATTCTCCGTCTGCCAAACCAAACGAATTATACCTGGTATTATAGCTGGTATAATTTTACACGTGTGTGGTAAAAATCAACAGAAAGGGTGAAAGTAGACTTAATCAAAACATAACCACTGGTGTTAAAACGAATGAGTATAAACTATCTGATGTTTTTGTGACTCCTTGAATATTGCGTGAATTTCTGAAATCATTCAAGTCAATGTGAGGGTCGAGGAATTGGAGACTGTGATAAAGCAAAGAAGATTTAAAAAAAATTGAAAAAAAAAAAACAATTGTCTTTAATAAAGGTTCTTTAAACTAAAGCTATATTCGCAATTGAAGGTAGCATTCCTTTAAGAAATGGGTTTGGTTTTAACTAAAAAGCTGATATTAGCAATTGACGGTGCATACTTAAAAATATCTATTTTGACATATCTCAGTCCTTGTTTTGTATTATCACGTGTACATGTAGTATATTATATATAGGTAGTTGAATACCATTGACTTTTGTTTCTTCTGAAAACGCGGTTTAAATTGATTAGAATAGAATATCTACGGAATTTCGGTTCTGTACCAAAAGTTTTGCCAACAATTTTCTTTCACGAATGACTTTGTTCATTTATCTTCCCTTTGGAATAAATCAAAGTAATGAACGCACGTAATTAGAAGCTCCAAAGTTTATTTTTTTGAGAGGACAGGTATTTTGTTCTGTGAGTCCTAACAAAAATGAATCGAAGAGGTGTGATAACACCTTAACTCTTTCCAAACTGCGTGGCAAAATATAACAATGGCCCTGCATTCCACAGATATAATCTTTGAAACTGTGGAATCCGCGTTCTTCGCGCCGAGAATGGAGTACACAAGTCATAAAATATTTCTGATATGCTATTTGACCCAAAGACTTAAATCGCTGTAGGAGACTGCAACAAGTCGTATGTGGCAATAGATGCCAATTTGTCAGAAATTTCCCATCCAACTGTCATGACTGTTATAGCCAAGTCTTGGTCAGGGTCTTGAAATAGTTCTCCAGGCAACACAGCGCCCGAAGAAACATTCAAGAGCAATGCCTCAAGGAAAGACAAATTGATTTATCCTAATACATGGCAGCACACAGCAGTATCCACATGGCAGCTATTGCACTTACGACCTTGTTGCATCACATGACAGATTATTCTTATTGCAAAGCAATGGAGCTAGCGTAGGCCTATATGGTAACAAATTATGATGACATGTCAATTTTGATTGACCTATTCGGGCAGGACGATGAAAGACATTGTCTAACATTCTCGGGCAAACAGGGCCAAATCATATTCGGTATACCAATTTGGCTTGGATAGATTAAGGGGGGGGGGAATTTTTCTTTTTTTAAATTTAAAAATTGTCATAAATCAGAAAATGGAGATAATGCAATGGCTAAATTGGGTAGATTGAATCTACAAAAATGCTTTTTTATTCGATCGCAATGAATTCGGTTCCGAGATATAGCTGATCAAGTGAAGTAAGTAGTGTACGCAAAAGTTGCCAAAAAAATCAGTATCTCCTGATAGTTTATATGTGATAAAATTTTTTTTTTTTTAAAAAGAATTTTAAAAGGATTAATTTATGAACTATAACACATTTATTTGGCTAAGTTGATAGTAATTTAAAATATCTCAATTATCCTTTCATAATTTAGAAGTAATTAAATGTCACAGTCTCGGTTGGTAAGTGATTCTTATGTATTTTATTGTGTTCTCACCCTGCGATATTTAAAATTAATAAAACAGGACATATGGATGCAACTATTTCGATGATTCTTTCATTAATAAGATGATAATTCAAGTATAAATGAATTTAAAACAATAAATTCCATATTTCCAATCAAAAGCGCCCTCAATTTTGTCTAAATGTTTTCGAGGCCTATAACTCATTTCGTTTCAAATCGCCAAACAATCCAAAACGAGAACGAACGTACTAGAAGAACGCTACTGCTAATGAACATGAAATTGGCACACATATTAAGCCGAGTGAACCATGAAGCCCGAATTTTCAAAATTGTGTTCAATTCCAATTACCGCCAAAAAAGACTAAATAAAATTATTATTGCGATTGGTCGATTCACCGTTTTGCCATGGCCAACGGTATTAAAAATTCGTGGCTTTCATGATTCCTGCGTCTTTACCGCTCCTGATATGTTCACCCAAGTTTTCGCCCCAGTAGCATTTTTTGGTTATTTAGTTCCATTCGTTCTAGTGTTTAGCCAATCAGAGGCCTTACGTGGTTACCATGGCAACCAGAGCACAAATTTTTCATGGATTTTACACTTTGTGACACGGGCTACAATAGATATATAACATGTATATGCCACTAATGTAGGAAAATGGAAAAATCATTTCGAAGTTCAATGCTTCAGACCCATACCCCCCCCCCCTTAAAGACGGTGGTGCCCGTGACGTCACTTTCGCAACACCAATAGAACTCTCATAAATCAAATTCGCTAATTAGGATGCATAATTTTCGTAATATGCAGTTTATCGTCCAAGACCAAACCCGAGACACCAGTCTCTTTTAGCAAATCGATTATCCCATTTCCATAAACCACTCCCATTTTCTCCCGAATCGAATTTTTTTGTACTATTGGATTCTGGGAAAAACAACGGCAGAAAAACAACCTTGACGTGTATTACGTAATGCGTATTCAAGATTTCCGTTAGATTTGAAACAGTTTGTGGTTTTATACTAGTTTAGATGCATGTTTGCAATATTTTGGCTAGTATTTTTAAATGGATACGATTTAGCACGAGAATCGGTGTTTTTCCATCGAAGATGGTATAAAATCGGAATAGTAAAACCACTAACATGGCATTTACCCTGCACTATGTGTATGCAAGCAAATGATGCGAATATCACGTCATCACAGAGTTGGTTTGGTTGTCCTATGTAGCAAGTGCCAATTCCTCTGGTTCCAATATTAAAAGAATTACGGACATGGTATATGCCTAGTTGCCTACTAGGAAATTCATTTACATTTCCTAAGCAGCTAGAAAACAAACTTTTGATTGGTTAGAGCGCACCCCTCACAGTGGATAACTTCGCAGTTCATTGACATGTATGGATGATATGAGACCCAGGTTTTTTGAAGTACCATTAGGTGTACACTGCCAAATAACACACCTATTAGTTACATATGCCTCATCAACCAGGGCACAGTTCACTGGGTTGTACTTGTACATGGAGTGACATGAACTGATCCTTGCGTATTCTAGGTATCATATAATTATACACAACTCAGGGGGTGTGGTTTTTCTAATACACTTGTTGATGAAGCTATTGAACTGTGCCACAGAGTTGATACTTCATTGCCTCTTAGTAGCAAGCATTGTTTTGGAAACTTTTTCCTGTAAGTGAATTTTGTATTTGGGTGCATGGACTGTGGTTAAAATATTTAAACTATTTGATAACAGGGAGCACTCACCTATGAATGGATAGGTCTGTAAAAGGCTGGCATTTTCAACTAGGGTATTTTCAAATAAAGGTTGATGGAAGAGTATGGTTGATTGCCTGAAATATATACTGTGTTTTTATTCATCTCTCTAATATACTAGAGGGTTTCCTATGAATCTCTTGATATTTATACAACATATTAAGTACTACATTCTCGCTAAGCGAGGTTTTGTCTTTTTAAAACACTATTCTTGTTACTTTAAACGCAATTATTTGTTTAGCGTCATTGTCTGATTCCATCACAAATTGCACACAGATATAGGTCTATTTGGATTGGTCACCATGGTCCTCCAAGCTTATGACTATTTTCGGTAATGAGCCAATCAGATGCTGTAAGAAAGCGGTAGACCATCTCAGAGGGATAAATATTAGGTATTCCGTATAACATAATATTTTCTAATGGTCTATGTATACTTCCCAGGCATAACTAATTTAACTTGCAATTAATTCACGTATTGTATTTTCCACTTTTTTACAAACAGCTGAATCGATTTGCTAAATTGTATTATGTTAACTGCGTACCAACCTGTTGCGACAGCGGATGTCTACTATTCGTCGATATCAATGTGTTTTTATTAGTATAACTGTGTAATGTACTTTCCAATAATGCTTTTCAATTAAAAAATGACATCTGTTTATTCAATGTTGGAGGGATAAATAGTCGCCTTATAAACACAATCTACACAAACGGCTATACCTGTTGGTGAAAAGAAAACTAGTTTTCTCCTCGCTATTTTTCCAAAAAAAGACCACAGTGTCTTCCAATCAGAATACATTTGGAGAGATGATGGCATCCACTATATTGATTACCTGCTATCTAGACTGCTCTCACTTCGGTGAAGGGGTATTGAATGAGCAACACAGAGATTACGCAAAATCATATTTGCCAAAAGCCAGTAACTGTTTGGTAGAGTTATGTAGAAATCAGTGAAAATACAATTGCGACTCTTTGCTATTAAATAATGTTCGCCGTCCAATAAAGAGGAATGGCATGGCGCAGTTTAAAAAACGGTGATCGCTGTGATGGACCTCTAGTATTATTATTTTGTCACCAATCATGCCAATAAGGACTTACCCCATGTATAAGTCATGTAAAAAATCGGGGTCCATATGAACCTCCAGCTAAACCCAAGTACGGTGCATGCGTATCAAGTTTTCGAATACTGAAATTTAGAGACGAAAGGACAAGTACTTTTCAAAGTGACAGAGGAGATTTTTTAGATACGAATTTCTCTCAAATTGCACAAGTCATTGTATCCACCTAACCAAGAACGTTCCAAGGTTTATTGGACAAACAAGTACAAAAGAAAACAGCAAACCTTTTTGAACTTGCCCGACTATCGTAATTGTCCCCATAAACCGTGCTTTGACTTTCTTCTGTCGTGCAACGACAGAAAGTACTAACTCAACATATTATTACATAAAGACTCGTATTCGGCTTATTTATTCACTTCAGGTGTATCTAATACATTGGAAAGCATTCCAATATGCAAAAAAAAACCAGTTTCTAAAAATTCGGGGCGCTTCTTTTTGCATCTCCTCATGTCTCTTGAATCTACTCCAGGATATACGGTTCACTGAAAGTGTCGACACAGAAATGTAACGGAACAAAAATTAAGTTAGGTTTCCCAGCCGATATTTACGACAAAGGTGGCATTTGTTGGTGGAAACGTTGCCGTATGCCTGATGAAAATATCGCTATTTTTGAATTTGAAACGCATGCGTGCAGCGGACTTAACAAATAATAATTGAGTCTTTTTAACCGCGCGATATATCCACATAAACGTACTCAAGCGCTGTGTGGCAGCCATGAAAGGAGAAACCACAATAGCACCCCTTTCAATATGACGTGTCTGGTTTGGGGCCACTACTTGGATTCATCCCGCGGGTTCGAGTTAGCCAAGGTCACAATTGGTGTTCGAGTACGTGGGTAATTGGCCACCACATCCGGAATAAGCGCAACCCCCGTAACAATGAGATAAATCCGTACAATAGCCCACGTACTCGAACACCAAATTGTGCTTGGCTAACTTCGAACCCGCGTGATGAACCCAAGTATTGGCGTTGGGCACCATAGACGCACACTTGAAATTACATAAAACCTCTCTTCCCTATCCGGTGGAAATCCGCAAGAGTATAATGATCACCTGTACAACTTGAGCATCTCTGATTCAATAACAGGTGGCTGTATTGTCCTTGTCTCCCTGGAGAACTACGTAGTTATTATTTCAGGTGGCTGTATTGTAGTCATGCAGTGTGGCTCTCTTCACTACAGCATGGGCTGCCTATTGGCATAGGGTCTCCAGACTGTTCCAAAAACTATACAATCAAAGAATTATTTTTTGGCCAAAACTTAAGTTCTCTCAACTGCAATTTAACTGTTCTTTTAGGAATTTTCCAGCTTTCACATGGAGATTTTTAGTTGGGTAATTTGGGGGTCTGGTTCGGAGTTTTGGCCAATTATCTGAGACACTACTCGAAAAACCCGTTGGACCAGTTTCGCTATCCCTGAATCACACAGTCAGCTGACCGGTTGCCATTGAAAATCACTTCAGACATTCTTTATTTGAAAATTAAAATACAATTAGGTTACAACGTGCTGCTTCTTGTGATATTTACTAATTTATAACTTTATAATGTCGCAATTGCCAATAATTACATGTAGCATTGGGAAATTCAATTCCAAACAGGCTAGTTGTCTCAGCCAGTTTCAGCAGAATGTAAACCATAAAAAACACCCTTGTTGAAAGTACACTCAGACCTTTGAAAACACCAACACTCTTCTTATTGTTCTTTGTTCAAACCTGCTTTCCTTCATTATGTCCTCCATGTCCTCTTTAGGGGGGCAGTGGGGATCGAGGGTAAGGGTAATTGGCCCTCCACATAGAGGGTCTGACAACGCTTTGTTTTCATTAACAACGCGTTGCTTAGCCCAACCAATCAGAAAAGTTGAAAAGCATTGCGTTGCTAGCACCATCAGAAAAGTGGAAAGCCTCGCTTTGCTTTCAATACAGGGCTTAAAAAAAATCAATCAAAAGCAATTTATTTTCAGTCCTATCAATCTACTCACTGTTAAAAAATTTCCCGTAAATAAGAAAACAGATTTCCGTAAATTTCAGAAAATATGTTTTAGAAAACAATAAAAAATAAAAAACAAAAACATAAAAAATGTTATTTACGGAAATATTTCAAAAATTTCCGGCAGCAAAATTTCCTGGACTTTTTTTTTCGTGTCCGTAATTTAAATTACGAATATTCTGTTAAAATCACATTTTAATATTCCCATAATATGAGACACATTTCTGTAAATTTAAAGACTTGGTTTAAAAGTCCGTAATTTGACAGAAAAAGTCTGGAAAATTCTGCTGCCCAGAAATTTCCGTAATTTTAACGGAAATTTTTCTAACAGTGTACCTACTGACATATAGCCTAACAAGTTTTAAACCAAAAAGCATCATAATATGTACAAAAATCGCACCTATCCGTATTGCCACTTACTATACAACACGTAATTCATAGAGTTCTACCTTTGAACACTGCTGTTTTCTTTCTTTGTTGCAATTTTGAATTTTTACCTATTAGAAATTCTACAGAACTTATCCGTCAACTTCAACGCTGTTCCTGAAAGTTTCAATTTTTTTAACTCTTAGAATGGATCACTGATAGTGCCTTTAATCAACGCGTGGGGTTTCATTATGCAACGCGTTGATACTATAATGAAAGCAACGCATTGCATAGCCAACCATTAGAAAATAAAAAAAGCAACACTTTTGTTAAAGTGCGTGTTCCGATCGTCTTTGGGACCCCCCTGGCATTTACCCGGAAGTGTAAGCGATTACTATCATGATGAAGCCGTATTTTTCTCTTGTCGTCCTGAAAGTTGAGCCCTCAAATCCATTTCTTTCCCAAGATTAAACAAAAAACTAACCCGTTTTAGTGGTTACCCATCATATTAGCACAGTATGAATATGGCTTTGCAACATGCATTAATTATTGCGTCTACCATCAAACCGCAAGTTTGTTCCCCACGGTACCTGATGGGGTGTAATGTGGCAAGTGCCAGCTCTCAGATCAATTAGATAACACAATACGCATAAATCGGAACAGAGCACCTTTATCCATTTGATCAGAAAAGTGAAGCACTCCGTGCTAATGACAGTAAGTATGTGGTACTGTTTTTCTAATTGCTTAGCCTCATAATTTATTTTTAATATGTCACTGTTTGAGAATCGTTTTGATATGATCCTGTCCATGATGATTTATCACATATTTTTGTAGCCAAAACGTGTTAGTTCCCTTTGAACGGTGGGACGTATACCCGGACAGTAGAGTAGTGGGCACGAGGCACGTCTGAATTTATTTCGTGCAATTTGGATTTTTCTTTTCTTTTTAATGAAAATCCATCTGCCTTTGAAAGCTCTATCGTTTTAGCTAAGAAGTGTTAACAACGTTTCGCAACACAAGTCCATCAGAACGGTATGTGTATATTGTTTTCCTTTGTTTTACATAACTAAAAGAAAACAGTTTCCGGGCCTAAAAAATGTCGCGTGGGTAATAAGAAAATATGAACTTTCTTCTGATGCTAAAGTGAGTCATACACAAACAGAAAAATATTTTTAAACTGTGTCTCATGCGAGTCTTGTGCATTCTGGTTTATGACCCTTAAACATAAATTATAACGGGCCCGCTGTTGCATTAGCGCTTCAAATCGATCTTCATTTTGTTAAGAAAAATGTGCTTTAATCCACTTAGATTTACCACTTTTCAACAAATATAGGGGGGGGGGGGGGGCGGGGGGGGTAAAAGTAATTTCCTTCAACGATACGCAAATCATTAATTAATATCACGTCATTTAATGGTCTCGCAGCTAATGAAACGTTATTATATTCCAACAAATGCAAGACATGTTATATCATTTTTATTGCAACAAAACATTTATTTTCTCAATTGTTTTTTACTATTATTTGCTGGTACATGTAGTAGAAATTTGTAAGCTTTTGAATATTGGTGGTTGACGAGAGTTCACGGTGTTCAAGTCATATACTAACCATGCTAACCATTGCAACTAACAACAACAACCTGTTTGCGATCATGCAATTTCTCAGTAATTTGTTGGGGTCAAAAGATAACCTCGTTCCATATCCAATTGCCACCGCTGCTACCCGCTCACAGGGAAATAATTGGAAGGTATGTTGGTACAAATCCATGACCATGTTACAAAACCGCCCGGGGGCACTCACACATATGTAAATGGATATTGGTGTAAAGGCTCGAACTTCCAAAACCCAGGTGCATTCGATGACAAGGACTGACAAAATAGGGGTCTTTGGGTGAGAGACAGCCAAATCGCCCAAAATAGTATGTTTCGAGTGACTTTGCAGAATTTTCCCAAGGGGGTCGTTGTGTGAAGATTTTTCAAAACTTTTCTAAAAAATAGAGCTCTTTGGTTGAAAATGTCAATTCCCTCCCTTCCCCCCCGCCCCCTTCCAAAAAAATAGGGGTCTTTTAGTGACAGTGGTAAAATTTTCACACTGAAATAAGGGTCTTGTTGGGGGGGGTGTTGGGGGGAATGTTAAAAAAACAAATTGGTCTTGTGCATGGGTGACAAGGAAATGCTGAAAAAGGGGGTCGTAACAGCCGTACATACGCTGTCAAGAGGGAGTGCCCCCCCCCCCCCGTGGACAGCATGTTACTTTTACCCCTTTAATGGAATAGAACGCAGTGTTCTACATTGTTCACATGTTGAGATATGGGGTGACTACGCCAACTACTATCACAGGGATAGACGTCTTTCAATTAAAGCAGTTTTGCCATAAAAACATAAAGTGAATTGTTCGTCTCGTGGAGAACGCAGCATTCCTAATACATCACGTATAAAACTTATTGTCTTAAATTATCCTTGGAGCATTAATTTGCGTATCTTTACCTTGATTTGTGTTTGTTTAATGATACATTTTAAATTATGGCACATGAGAATATTGGCTAATTGCTAAAAGTGCAGATACGCGTTTGTTTTGTTTGTTGTTTGTTTCTGTATTCTTAGTTGTTCTTGTTTTCGGAGACCTATGATCTTGTTTGTTACGACATTGTTTAACTGCTAAAGCATAATGCGACGCCCCCCCAAAAAACGCAGAAACCGGCTCGACCAATGAGTGGAGGGTGAGAGTTATTACTTCAGTAAAACATGCATGGTCATCTCCTTCCCGAAAAAAAAAATTATAGGAAATCCCACATTGTTGCAATTTGTACCAACACACCAGACACAACCATTCACGCACACACGAGACATATAAGAGAGAGCGTTGTCGAAATTCTTAGGAGGGGTCTTTTTATACGCTAGGGGAATGGAAGATTTGAGGGGGAACCCGAAAAAGAGAGAGGGGGGGGAACGTGAAATTTTTCATCAACGAGAGAGAGGGGAACATGACTTTTAAAATGGGGAAATCAGCAGATCCCAAGGGGGGAGTGTGAACTTTTTGAACGGAAGCGAGGGGAACGCGAAATTTTTGTGCCGAACAAAAGTTGAATCCTCCATTCTCCCCCTGGCATAAATAAATACCTCTCCTCCCTTACCTTTGATTACCGGACAAACATCAACTTGTCCAGATGAAGATGAAGAATTACAAGTGCTCTTGTGCTTGAAATGTCATAATGAAACATATCGGAATTTTAATGGCGCTAAAATGAGACATTCAGTATGGGAGAATCGAATATTCAATAAAACCGACCAAGACTTTTAAGAGGCTCAAGATCCTAATTCAAACTACGACGGCACAAAGTTTAGCTGATGACTGATGGGGGTTGATTTACACATAATTTTTTTAAAAATTACTATAATGAATATAACCACCTTAAATGTCCTAATAGCTTCTTAAAATCCACTTGGTGACCTTTATACTACCTTAATGGTTTCCCTCCGTTTCGATTTTGAAATTCCATGAAAAGCAACTTATCAAGCTTCCACACGAACTTTTCATATCTTTTGCTAGAGTAATATGAATGTTCGCATGTTTGAGTACAAGATTGTTTATTGTTTACGGAATTTTTTAAATAGCATACAGTGGGTCGTATAACTGGTGTCACTTTCCAACTAATTATATTGATAACATAACTGTCATTTGGATGTGCGAATTACTATTTAAAGGTGCCCCACCCGATTACAATCACTAATTTTTTAGTATAAATCGCCAACATATCTTAGAGGGCCATGGTCCTATCGTTAATAGCCCGTTTCCCATACGCCAGATTTTTACCTTCTGAGTCAACATTTGTCTCTACCAATACGCGGATTATGAGTAAAAGCCTATTGGACGGTCCAACCCTGATCATGCTGATATTGACAAGGATGCCCGAACTTTGTTAGACCAAAGCTTTTTTTTATCATCAGCACACATAACGTCCAGATACTATCACGATGGCCAATAAAACAACAACTGTTGCACGATCATGACATTTCTCAGTAATTTGTTGGGGGTCAAAGATACACTCGTTCCATAATCAATTGCCACCGCCTGCTACCCGCTCACAGAGGGAAATAATTTGAAGGTATTGTTTAGTAACAAAATCAGGACCATGTTACACGCACGGGGGCACTCACACATATGAAATGGATATGGGTATAAGGCCGAACTTCCAAACCCAGGTGCATTCGATGACAGAGGACTGGAAAAAAATAGGGGTCTTTGGGTGAGAGAGAAGCCAAAAAATCGCCACAAAAATAGGATTTTTCGAGTGACTTTGCAGAATTTTACAATGGGGTCTTTGTGGAGATTTTGGGGTGGGGGGATGCAAACTTTCTAAAAATAGAGCTCTTTGGTGAAAAATTTTCAAGTCCCCCCCCCCCAAAAAAAAGGCGTCTTTGAGTGATAGTGGTAAAATTTTCACACTGAAAATAGGGGTCTTTGGGTGAAATTTAAAAAAAAAATGGGGTTATTTTTTGTAACATTTACAATGATGCTGAAAAAGAGGGGTCTAAACAGCCTTACAAACGCGTCAAGATGGGAGTGTCCCGCCCCCGGGTGAGCTGTTTAAACACTTAAGTGACCAGGGGGTTTTCAACTCCGGTTGGTCCCAAGGGGGGGGGGGGGTTCCATGGGACCCCCCCAAACGAAAACCACTTTCCCGAGGGAATTTTTGCACGAAATTTTATAACACATGTGAAGGGGTCATAAGACAACCCCAAAATCCAGCAACAAAAAATGAAATTTGTTATTTTGGCTACAATTAGGGGCAAAAACATTTTTTTTTTTTAAAAAAAAACGAGAAAATTGGGAAAAAGGACGGAAAAAATTCAAATGAGCCTTACGCTTTTACACCAAACATTTGAAAACTTATTTATGTTGTATCTATTCTAGAAGACCAAATTACATATATTTAACACAAAATGCCGTTTAGGGATCCCTGTATTTTTTACGGGTGTTGCAAATACACGTCATTTTCAAAGAGTTGTACAGTAACCGGTTTGGCAACATCCCTGGGAAAATTGTTGTTTTCAGCACATAAAGGGTTTAATTTTTTTAATGTACTAATAATTGTGTTACTTACAGGTATGTGTGAACTGAGAATCAGCAAAAAAAATTTGCTTGGTTCTTGGTTTCTATTCTTATGTTTAAAATATTCGGAAATGATTCCGTTAGTGCCCAAGGGGGGGGGGGGGGGTTCCATGGGACCACCCTAATCATATTACCGGCGTGGCCGATTTTGAATTATTTTGGTATGAAAGAAAGCGCATTTAAAAAAGTCAGACAATTACAAAAAATTCGGCGCAAAAATCCCACGCGTAAAGCGGCCACGCCAAACCAAATTTGGGGGCCTGGAACCCCCCCCCCCCCCTTGGTCACTTAAGTGTTAATTTTACCCCTTATGGAATATAGAACGCAGTTGCTCATTTGACGATATGGGGTTGATACAGAAAACAATATTCAGGGATAGACGTCTTTCAATTAAAGCAGTTTTGCCAATAAAAACATAAAAGTGAAGTTCGTCTCGTGGACGACGCAGCATCCTAATAATCACGGTATAAACATAGTGGTTAATTCCATTGGAGCAGTGCGTATCTTACCTTGATTGGCATTTTTAGGATACATTTTTTAAAAAGTGCCAATGAGATATTGCTAATTGCTAAAAGTCCAGATAGCTGCGTTTGTTTGTTTTGGTTTGTTTGGAGACTATGAAGTTGTTTGTACGATTGTTTATGCTAAAGATATCGACGCAGGCAGTGGAGGGTGAGAGTTATACTTCAGTAAAACATGCATGGTCATCTCCTTTCCGAAAAAAAAATATATATATAAGAAACCAAATTGCAATTTTGTACAAAAACACGCAGACACACCCAGTCCACGCCACACACCGAGCCATATAAGAGAGGCGATTGTCGCAAATTCTTAGGTAGCGCCATTATTTACGCTAGGGGGAATGGAGGATTTGAGGGGGGAACCCGAAAAAGTTTTGTAAGAGAGATAGGGGGGAACTTGAAATTTTTCAAAATCAACGAGAGAGAGGGAACCATGACTTTTAAATGTGGAAATCATCATGATCAAGGGGGTGTGAAATTTTTGAACGGAAGCGAGGGGGAACGCGAAAATGTTTGCCGGAAAGTTTGAAACCCCATTCCTCTTCTCCCCCTGGCATAAACAATGACCGCTCCCTTAACCGTTGGATTACCGGGACAAAAAAAAATCAAACTTGTCAGATGAAAGATACGAATTATGTGCTCTTGTTCTTGAATGTCATAATGAAACATCTCGGATTTTAAATGGGCTAAAAATGAGACATTCAGTATGGGAGAATCGAATATTCAATAAAACCGACCAAGACTCTTTTAGGCTCAAGATCCTAATATCAAACACGGCAAAAAGTTTAGCTGATGAATTGATGGGGTGATTTACAACATTTAATTTTTAAAAATTACATATTTTTTTTTTTTTTTTTAATTTTTTACATAATCTTAAAAATCCAATGTGGTACCTTTACGAATTTAATGGTTTCCGGTTTCGATTTTGAAATTCCATGAAAAGCACTACAAACTTCCAAAACGGAACTTTTCATTATTTTGCTAGAGTATATGGAATGTTCGATGTTTGACGTACAGATTGTTTTATTTGTTACAGTAGGGGTTTTCCTAAAAAATTCAGCATAACAGTGGTCGTATAACTGTGTCAGCTTTCAAACATAATTATATTGATAACCATAACCGGGTCATTTATGTTCGAAGTTACAATTTAAAGGTTTGCCCACACCCCGATACAATCAATAATTTGTTTAGTAGAAATCGCCAACATATCTTAGATGGCCATGGTCCGATCGCTAATAGTCTCGTTCCCATAAAACCCAGATTTTTACACTTTGAAGCAACATTGGTCTCTACCAATAGGAGATGAGTAAAGCTAGTGGACGGTCCAACCCTGATCATGCTGATATTGACAAGAGCATAAACTTTGTTAGACGTAAAGTGTTTTTATCATCCGAACCACTATAACGTCCAGACACGATCAACGATAGCAAAGAAAGACGAACTCGTACATATGAAGCACAACTGCATGATATTGATGTCATCTGCCATACAGAAACCACCGCATCGTGCACAGTGAAACTCATAATCAGGAGAAAGTCATGGCTATGCAACTATTACGGTCTCAGCCTACAAGAACGAGAAAATGCAGCTACAGGAGTGGTGGGGTTTCTTTTATCTCCAAAGGCTCTCAAGTCATGTCAACCTTGTCAACCTTAATGAGCGTTCCTGCAGCTTACACTAATGGGTAATCCGCAAACAACAGTCATTTTTCTGATGCAGCTCTAGCACAACGACAGTCCAGATAAAACTGTCTCTAACTTTTGCAACGAACCATTGACTGACACCAGTACTGTTTCCAGTCCATAATCTGATGTACATTACTGGAGATTACACTGCTAAAACTTGGGCTGAAGACGGCTGTTACTGGCCAACGAGTCCAACAGAAAAATGGAATGTACAACATGATGGATTTCATGGAACAATTTAACCTTATTGCCACTGACACAAGGATCCAAAAATCATACAAGTCGTACTGTGGGCACACCGTCACCCAAATGGAGAATTGTCCAACTGGACTACATTCTGTAAGAAAGAGGTGGATTGATAACATTAAGAACTCAAAGTACTCAAGCGCCTGAAACACTTGTGAAGCTGTTAAGTCTGATCATAGAATTGTTATCGTCAGAGTAAACCCCTCCCAGAGATCCCATGAAAACACTTGACTGGAGGAAGGTAGTGGGAGATATAAAGCTTTGTGAGCAGTATACTATAGCAATACATAACAGGTTCAACACTCGTGTTGACGAGCTTAAAGACAAGAACTCCAGCACAGTATAAGTCTAGTATAATGATGCCCTCACTTCAGCCAACAAAGAAATTGCATTGAAGATGCTACCTAGAAGAAAGAAGAAGACTACTGCTTTTGCCTCAAACGACAAAGTCAGCAAAGCCAGATGGGAATTGAAGTCTACAGTCAAGAAACACCATACTAAATCCACTCGAAATTACAAGCAGAACATTGATGCCGCTAGGTTGCGCTTGATGATGTTTACACCTTAGTGTTTGAGGAACATGTTGAGTCCATGGCTGAAGCAACTGATACCTTACATCTTGAAAACAAGCATATCACGCTACTGCCTGGGAGGCCCTGGGGAGCTGACTGCTAAGAAGGCTACCGCACCTATAAGAATCAACATGATCAAAGGTGAAACAACTGAAGAGAGCCTTGGCAGCCAGTTACCTTTGTGAACCTTTCTCCAATCACAAGATAGCAGATACCCTTCCCCTCCAGACTAAATCTTTCACTATAGAGGAGTTTCAGAGCTACCTGAAGAAACTGAACAACACTAACAATATTCCTGCAGTAATGTGGAAGAATCCACTATTAAATGATAAACTGTTAGAAATTTATAACAACACCTAATTGGAAAACAAACCAGCTGCCGTTTCCACATCGTTCATCACTTCTCCACCAAAGAAAGGCGTCCTCCAACAATCCCAAAACTACAGAGGAATCACACTGTCACCACTGGCCTCTAAGATCAACAACTCAATGGTGCTCAGCAGAATCACTCCTCACATATATCCCATTCTCAAACGGAACCAGAATGGTTTTCGCAAAGGCAGATCAACACTACCCGCACTCCGGGCCCGCACTTGACCTCAGAAGGATTATAGAAGAGTTGAGAGTTTCCAAGAGAAGAACTTCAATTGTGTTTGTATGCTTCTCCAAGGCTTTCGACAGTGTCAACAGGGGTGTAATACTGCATATTCTCCCCAACTACAGTGTCTCAAATGTGACTAGCAAGAGTCAATTTGTCATGCATCATTTATGATGCGTTGTGCAGACCATGGATGAGCCCAGACAGGGGCCAGTCTTCGGGAAGGCACACACGTGACCGCACTTTACCCCCCCCCCCTCCCACCCGTGACAAGACAACCAATCTATCGAAAAAAATATTTTGGTTAGGTTTTGTCCAAACCTAACCAAAATTATGTTTCCACTTTCACTTGATTGGTTGTTTTGTCATGGGGCAAATAAAGTTCTCAGAATGCTGCAGACAAAGTCGGCCTCCATTATAATGCCAAAAATACGGAATATATGGCCGTCAATGAGGAAGATTATCATCAAACTATCTGCACTTCAGATAGTACCAACTCAAAGAGGTCACGGACTTCAAATATCTAGGGTCCTATGTTGCTGACAGCAAGAAAGACTTCCTGTCACACAAAGGTCAAACTTTGAATGCTTGAATAATCTACACCACTTGTGGCAATCCGGTATCTCCAATTCAACCAAGCTGAAATTCGTCAGAGCCAGTGCAGAGCGTATCATGTTATATGGATCTGACACCTGGACCATGAAGAAAAAGTTACAGGATAGACCGGATGGCACCTACACCAGGTTTAGTATGCGAGTACCAAACATATCCTGGCATGAGCACATGACCAAAGCATAGATATATGGAGATATCTCTCCAATTTCATCTTCTTTTGCCCAACGCCGAGTACGATTTGCCGGTCACTGTCATCGTGCGATTGATCAAGTAGTCTCATGTGTTGTGATCTTGCTTTGTCTTGCATGATCACCATTGAGAAATAAATAACACTGACTCAATGAATACGATTACTTCATAGTTTTAATTAACTCATCATCAGGATGGTAGCATATCCATGACCTGCTTGTAAGAGTGGCAACGTGGTGTGTGTGGGTGTTAACATATAACTGGAAACTAGTTAGCCTGGGTTATACTTCTAACAGGTGTTGGCTTGACGGGTTTGCATTGCAAGCAGTTTTTGGGATCCACGTGGATACATCGTGGATGGAGAGATCAATGACCTCACATCTTAACATCCCTTCTCTTTGAGATTTTGATTTGATTTAAATAACATGATTAATTGAATAAATGGTAGTACCATATGGAAAATATTAAAAACTTGCAACATTCGTCATTAAACTCTAAATGTTTCCCGTCATAATTTATAATGTTCATAATTGTCCAGGTTGCAAATGTTCAGTTTATTGTCTTCAAATTGCATCACTCATATGATCAAACTTGCGTTTCTTGAAACTTAGTTCTCGTTCATATTATCTTCTTGAATTGAGTTCAGTTCGTCGGCAAAGAGTCCGAATGCATTCATGCCTATGAGTGATATTGCAAAACTTTGAGACGAATATGTGGAAGTATATTTTGTAAATCAATTTCAACAACAAATTAGTATCAAAATGAGATAGATTGGTAAAACACAACTTGACAGTAACTCACATGTTATGATCTGAATTGGATTTTTATATTTAAAAGAAACACGCATCGCACTCTATACTACTTCTAA
The DNA here is from genome assembly GCA_023653785.1 of Ophioderma brevispina. Taxonomy (NCBI): domain Eukaryota; kingdom Metazoa; phylum Echinodermata; class Ophiuroidea; order Amphilepidida; family Ophiodermatidae; genus Ophioderma; species Ophioderma brevispina. The sequence continues at coordinate 64,547 of JAMKCH010080126.1, forward strand.
AGCTTATAGCTATAAACATATTGAATCACAATTCTACTTCGTGGTGGGGGATATTCCATGGCCCCCCCATCGTCCGTAATCATCCTTATCTTTTTTACTTTTCTGCATTTATTTTTAATTAGTTTAATTATTTGTCAAATATAACACTTAAAACAAAATGTTAATTTAAAAATTTAATTATTTAAAAGTAATCATAAAATATAAATCATAAGTCAAAATACACAAATCGTAGTCATTTCGTTTCTCCTAGTTCATATCCTAATTTCAAGTTCATCAACTTTAACACTTCGTGATCCATAGTAGCTTGGTGTCCTCACAGTACGACCTGACCTTGTCTTATATTGTGGCCACTTCATTACCTGCATTGGGAACATGTGGCAATTCTTGTCTAACAGAGGGATCGGTCTGGGGGTTTTTCACACCTGTATCTGTTGCCTTTGACTTGTACATGTGTCATATCCTTGGAGTTCCCCTGTGTCCATTCCTCACATCACCGACTTAATGAAGCGTGACTTGTTGATTTTAAGGTCTCTCCTATTTCTAACATATGTTTGTCCGTTTCCTTTTGCTACAATGTATGATCGGGGGTGGGGATTTTCGGCTTATGTCAATCACTATTCCAAGTACCCATATTTTGTGTCCATTCAATCCAAAACTCTGGACCCTTTTTAAGGGTGGATAGACTTCTTGACCCTCTATCATAGTACTTCTTTTGCTTGCTTTGTTTTTTTGGCTCTATTTTCCTCTGTGATTTGGAATCTCTTCAGGGTTCCATAACTTCTTGATTTGGAGTTACTGCCTTGTCCTTTTGCCTTAAAAGCTTTGGAGCTGGGCGATTTCGCCTGTAACTTTCAAGGGGATGTATTCATAATCAAAGTAGAGCAAGAAAATAGAGTCTTTTTAGCCGTTTATTCCTTTTTTGATTAACCTTTTTGGCAATGGCTACACTCTTGTTCTCTGATTTTACCCGTTATGCCTAATACCTCCTTTAAATACGTGTATGCTTGAATTTCCACGCTTCGCTAACTCCTTTGAATTACATGACCTACATAACATGGACCTGAATCAACTAACCTACTTTATGTCATCGGTATCCCGTATCTATCAAAGTGTTCTTTACAAAGGTTCACTATGTGTTTGCTAGCTAGCATGATGTAATCGGTGAATTTCAAAGAATTACTGTAGTAAGTCCGGGTCAAATAATAGATATTGCTGACCATCGACCTCAAATAGGTCAGTACCTACTTTTTGCCATGGCCTATCTGTTGTTTCATGGCTCAGCAATGGTTCCTTCCTGTTTTTTTAACTTAATTCTGCACATGTTGGTCATTTTTTTCCACCTGTATCTGTGATTTGATTACCCATACTAGGCCAAAAACATTATATCGTCTCTTGCAAATCTCTCTTTGATTTTTCTATACCTTGATGGCTCTGATGTCATCTTTCAAGTCATCAGTGCTCTCATGCATCGTGGAAATATCCCATCGGTTATCTTAAAATCAAATCCTTCTTCTAGTGTCAACTCTTCCCTATAATCCCATATGGTTTAACACTATCAATGCACTTTGTTTTTGTGTTGCGGGCCACCATTTTGTAATTGTTTCTTTGAGTTTTTTGAGCTCATCATCTTTTTTCTGTTGTCATGCTTGATTTCTGTTAACCTATTGTCCGAAATGGAACATGTGACCATACTTATTGTACCGGTTGCTGAATCTGATCATTTTCTACTACGGTCCCAGTAATTTCTACTAAACGGCAATCAGCCCATACATCTTACTGCCCTGTACGTAACCTATCAATCTAGATCATACTTCTGTACCTTAGTACATTTTTTGAAGTCTCATCGGTGTTTGATACAATGGTTTTCTTGAATAGGTTCCTCTAGGGGCTTATGAATTTGATTTGATTTTATTTTATTCGTCATCTCCACATACAAGGCAAAATTACATAATATACAAGTCCTATACAGATAAAAATTGGGATTACCATGATTACCCCTTAAAAGCCCGAAGGCTTATTTTCCCAAAGTGGTCTTGCACAATACATATATCAAAAACACTACAATAAAAAACATTCAAGAAAACAACTTAAATATATTTAAAAGAAATGTACATAAACTAACCATGACTATAATGGAAATACCATAAAAAATTTTTAAAAAATTAACAATTAATTGATTTAAAATATGCTTTTTACAGACTTAAAATTGGACTTGTTGGGAATGGATTTTGATTGCAATGGTAATCCAGACCCACATGAATAGCATTGTAATAAAATGACCCTGAAGTTATAGTGTTACATTTGGTGGACCGAAATAAATGCAAACTAGTTCTGGTACTATGTTGATGAACACGTGATATACGTTGAAGTTATTCTTGAGATAATCGGCCAACCTCTTAAAAATAATCGTGGAACATGTTTAATCTGATCTGCTTGGCTCTTATTATGAATGTCAAGAAAATTTTAGTTTCTTACAATCATTTTCTGAATAATTGATATCAGCATGGCTTGTTGAAATAAACCTGATAACTTGTTTGAGCAATTTGCAAGTTCTACGCAAAAATCCTGTTTATGATGCCACCAATACCAGGAAGAAATTGGAATAAGCAACAAGCAAAGAAGGAGAGCGGTACTTTAAGAAGATTTTTCTTGGTATCTGTGAATCGAGAAATTTAACCTGTCTATAAAGAAATTTCATCCTAGAATTGACTGTTTTGATGCATGGCACGAGCCATAATCAATCCCCCCCATTCAGATATTGGTCGATGGTAAGACCCAAGTATTTGACAGAAGGGGTAGCATGAATTATCTGCCCTTCACACTCATAGTGTAATCTTGCCAATTGCCCAGTTTCCGCTTTGTACCAAAAGAATTGATTCTGTTTTACCCATGTGAAGATAAAGTTTAATTGTCCATGAGCCATTGTATTGCGTTGCTGAGGTTTTACCACTGAGCTCCTGCCTGACCAATTTTTTATGGTCTTTATCAGAGACAAATAATGCGCTGTCAATCTTGCATACTGAAGCAGTGTACAATCAACGCAGTTCGGCATATAGTAACGTAGCAGAGGGATAAGATTGGGCCTAAGATGCTCCCCTCGAACACCGTCAGGCTTCAAATTCATAGAGTCAGAATCAGAAAACCGTTAATACTAACGTCTGAGATCTGCAATTTGAATATGCTCAACCAATTGGTGGATTTTATACCCATAGCTCTTATTTTTTTAATAAATAGAGTGATTGACACTGTCAAGTGCTTTCTGGATGTCATAATCATCCCCATACTGTGACAACCCAGCAACTGATTGGTTTTCGGAATAGTCTTGCAGGTAGATGACATTCTCAGTGGAATATTTTACCTCTAAACCCTGACTGAAACTTTTATAAGATATTGTTACCGAAAGATATTTAGTAAAATTGAACCACACAGCTTTCTCCAAATTTTTGAGGCCACAGACAAGATGCTACACAGGCCTAAATGTTCCAGCTTCCAACCTGCTCTTCTTGTTTGTAACTAAAGGTTACCTTAGCAATCTTTCATATCACTCACTCGGAATACTTCGGGTCCTGATAGAACCCAAATTATAATTTGGACGTCATGGTGTCTTAATGATCAGCAGCATCTTTAATAAACGAGCTGGTAAGCCGTCCAAACCAGTGTCTTATTGATGTTATATTGCAATCAGCTCAAAAACAAAGGTCTCACTGACCCCTTGAAGCTCCAACGAACCAGGCTCAATATGACTGTAATAGCGCTTGAACCTTTCAGAATCAACTTCATAAAGACCACTGGGTGAGGGCAACGCATCAACACTTTAGCAGCAACACCAGTGAAAAAACCATTAAAATGATCAGCAACTACTTTGTTCTCAAAACATTTCCTACCATCAAATCCAAAACAACATTGGCCAGAATCTTTAGTTTTGTTTGGTACCCAAGCTCTTTCAGGTTTTGCCAGAACTTTTTAGCATCATTTTTAATTTTCTTCTTCAATCTTGTGAATCATATACTGTTTTGTTAGCAGATCTAATCTCTCTTTGAATCTTGTTACGTAACTTGCAATATTCTTTATAATACGCAGATATATGTTTGTTCTTATAAACTTAGTGACAAAGAAATCTCTTTCTCTAATGTTGGCCAAGAATCTCACTCGTCATCCAAGGTTCAGATCGTTGATTGATCCGTACCTCTCTGAGAGGAGCAGTGGAGTCTAATAGGTATTCATAAACAGGTTGCAAAACAGGACCACGCCTTTGTACGTACTACCAATAACACCAAGACACCAATCAATTTAGACTACTTTATCAATGAAAGATTCCTTGCTGTAATTCTTTAAAGATCTTACTTTATCTCTTTTGTGTTTTATTTAAAGCTGGTTTTTTTATTGACTTTCTGTGGCATAGGTGAAAAAGTGATCGCTAAGTCCAAGTTGATCACACCTATTGACTAACCATATTGCCATAATTACAACCACTGTGATCAAAGCAGACTTGGTGTAGGAGTGATTCTAGTTGGTAGAATAAGTTGCTTATAACCAAACAATGAAGCAATTTTCTCATATTTGGGGTATACACTTATGGTCAGTTTGGTCAGTTTTGGTACTTGTAAACCTTTCGACCATACAATATGTGTGGAATTTTTTCACATCCAAACACTATAGCGCTAATTCCTTCCATTTTGTGCCCCCGTCGTGTTGGTGTTGGAGTAAATGATTTTGAAGCGAACGCTATAGGACACATTCGTGAATTGTAGATTTCACTTGGCTGCCTTAATACACACCATTTTCCACATTGCGAACTGTCTACCACTCAATACCAACGGTTTTCTTGCATTCTGTTTTTGCCTCATGTCCTTTAGTATTTGGGGCTCTGTTATCTTTGGTTTTCAATTTGTTTAAGCTTTCATTGTTCCTTTCATTTCCAGTCCATCCAAACTGTATCTTTTTTTCTGTCATTGCCCTAGGGGTGCAGTTATGTCTGACAGATTTTGAATGTACTGGGTTCCTACGAATAGTGACACAACCTAAAAATTCTTGAACACCTTTGACATTTGTTGGAGTTTCATTTTTGTGAGTGCCTCTATTTTGCTGGTCTGGTTGTAATCCTTGATCTGTCAATATTTGACCCATGGTAGCTGGACTTGAGTTTTTGAAAATTTGGCATTTTTCTTTTCTTGAGTTGAATTTTTTTTCTCTGCATCGTTTCAATATACTTTCTAGCCTTTGATCATGTTTTGTTTATTGGGCCCATATCTAGTATTTTCTACCCATTCTAGATCGTCCAAATATTCAGTGCATGATTGACTTGAACATCTCAACTACCCTACATGATTGCCAAAAGGTAGTCGGTTGAATCGAAATCTGCCCTCTGGGGAGTTGAATGTGAGTAGGTTTGAGCTCTCCTCATCTAAAGGATTTGGCCCAAAAACCGGAATGAAACATCAAGGTAACGAAGTACTTAGCGTCGAGCTAGCTGGACGCTGGTCCACACTATCTTCTATGTTTTCATAGGAAAAGTGGGCGCGTATAGCTCGGTCAAATCCTTCGGCTCCAAGCATATCTTACTGTATTTTTTTTGTTCTTGGCCACTGTTACCATTGAACTACCTCATGATAGGTTCTTACTTGTTTTGTTACGATATCTAACTCTTGCATACGTTTAAGTTCCTTTTAACAAGGGGTCTTAGTTTCATGTGACCTTTCTTCTAGAAGTGGGTGTATCACGGTGGTACTACTTCTTGTTCTGAGCAATGCATCCTAACCATCAAAACCATCCTTATACTTTGTCGCAACAAATCTATGTTTTTGTGGCAATTCTGTTGATTTCTCTGGCCTTAGGTCTACTTTTTGACCTTTTGTTTTGGCCTTTTCTTTTACCAACTCTACTTTGATACAACGAAGGTTTGGCAAGTTGGTAGCCCTATTATTAGTGGGTACATCTTTGTCTACTACTGAAATTCATGGCATGGAATTTGTCATGCCTTCTGCTAGAAACAACACTTTCCCAAGGTTTGATCATGTGACTCTGATATGAAACTAGTGTTTGTTCTACATTTTGTCAACCTTGGTCTGCCTAACCTTTTATAATGCTGCATATGTCTGAATCATTCATTGTGCACCTGTAATCTATTTTCAACTTTCTGTGCTTCTTTGCTTATGGCCAAACTCATGTGAGTTAGTTAAGCTGAGTTTTACTACCATTCCTTCTCATCTTGTGCATCTGTTATGGGCATCCACAAAGAAATCTTCATCATCACTGGCGCGGGCATGCGTCCTCCCTTGTAACATGAAGTGAATGGGCTTTAGGCTTACGCGTTCTTTGCTGCTGTTTCTTCCCATTTCTTGCTCGCAAAAGTTCCTTATTGGCGTTGGGCTAGAATCATTGAACGCAATTTGACTGTCCGTCACTTTAATCCTGGGCCTTACTTCTACACACCGTGCAAATGGTTTTGTCCCCGTGCCAATGGTGATATGTCCTTTCGAACGCGGGGCATTTCCGCGTTCATGAGTCCGTTTCACAACGGGTCCATTGTTTCTTGTTTAGAGAGACACGTACTTCAAATTTAGCTCTGACTGGCGGTTGATTTGCCTCAAGTGAGTCGCTGTCAGCTCTGCTGCTCTGCAAATGTCTATCGCTTTGTCCATCGTTAAATCAGGTGTGACGAAAGTCGAGCACGCACAGTATCTTCTGTAATGCCGATCACGATTTTGTCCCTAATCAGGCCATCATGCATAACCTTGCTTCAACTCTCAAGTTTTTGCTGTGTTACGTAAGGCTGTTAAGTACTGGTCAAAACTTTCACCGGGAAGTTGGTCGCGTTTCTGGAAGTTGTTACCTTTCCAGAGAAAAAATAACATTGGCCTTTGCGTGAAATGTTCTTTGAACTTCTAGTAGTACCTTGATATCTTCCTTGTCTTCATCCGTGTACGTGAAAGTCTGTAGATACTCTCCGCCCGCGTCCAATACATGAAGCAAAGTTAGCTCCTGAACTGCCTTCCTTGTTTCGTAGACCTGAGGCTGTGCCGGTGATCTCAAAATCTTGAGTCCAACGCTTCCATGCAGATGGTTTACTCACGTCAAATGGTTCTGGCGGCTTTAAACTAATGCCAGGCAAAGTCGGTGTAGTGCCATCATATCAGGCATCTTTGATCCAGTCCAGTTGTACCAAGTTGTCCTAAACCCATGTCATTAAAAGTTCCATGAATGAATGTCACCAAAATCATGGTAGCCACTTTCTGACACCATGTTATGTTATCTTGTTTGTCCTTTCATGATCACCATTGGAGAAATAAATAACACTGACTCAATGAATACGAACTTCATATTTTTAATACAATCATCAGGATGGTACATATCCATGACCTGCTTGGTCCATAGTGTATGTAAGAGTGGCAACGTGGTGTGTGGGTGGTGTTAACATTAAACTGGAAACTATTAGCTGGGTTTATACTTCTAACAGGTGTTTGTCTTGACGGTTTTGCATTGCAAGCAGTTTTTGGGATCCACTGGATACTGTGGACTGTAGAGATCAATGACCTCACATCTTAACATCATGTTGGAGGTTGCTGTGCCGCAAACAGGGGTTGTCGCCCCCTTTAACTACATCGATGAGTTTGCTCGAGACATCCAGCAGAACCCATCAGACATCCCCAACTTAATGACGGACAGGAACATTTTGGTTTATATTTTTAATATTTTGTTTCCAATCCTGCGTTTTTATTGACACACGCCTTTCGGTGTCATCATTAGAGAAAAGTAGGGCAAAGATGCGCACACATAATGACAGATCTTTAGTGGTGGTGGTGCGTTTGTCTGCACCCTTCGCCTCTTGTACTTGAAAGAAATACTTTATAATATCATAAAATATAATTGTTGACATATAAAAGCCGCACCAACAATATGTTTTGATGACCACCCATAAACCAAACATGCCAGATCTTCAGTCGGCCTCCATTGCCTGCCCCCGCGCGTAAAGCTAATTTGTGATAACCATTTTGCATAAGGTCCATTGGGGGCCCATTTTTTTCGGCCGGCTTTTTAATGCTGTCAATATATTTGGTTTATATTCTTGCTGTGCTACCTTTTAGTTGCGCTTGAATTTTTTTTTTTTGTCGCAAAACAAATCAAATTCATCTCGTCGTTTTTTCGTTAATTAGTCATGGTACTAGGATGACTCCCCCTCCCCCGCGCCCTCCTCATGCACTAACGGAAGTGCCCATGGCAAAAATTTAAAAAACGATAGAGTTACTGTGATTCTGATTTTCATAAAGCATACACCTAGCAAAATAAATAATTAATCAAAACATTCTTGGAAAGTATAGAAGGCCATCGGTACCATAATATTTTATATACATGTACATCATAATCGGTTTACTGTAGAAACCTATGGTAAATTATACAAGTAACCCTAAAAATATAAAATTGAATGAGCATTTATATTTGTGCTTAATATGATAAATATAGTTCATTCTTCACCAATTAAGCAATCAATAGACCAGTTAACAGCAATGTTTGTAAACATGTTAGGGCCTGGTATCTTGAAATAGGTCGGCCTGACTGTTACATACTGGGCAATTGTATCTGTTAGAGTTTTAATACTATGGGCCATAACGATTCGCAGGAATGGATTCGCAGGCAACAAAAGAAATGACGTAGGATGTTAACTGTCTATACAAGTCTAGGTGAATCAATGCGTTTTTTTTTTTTTTTTTTTTTGATACATTTGCATAAGGGTCCTTGGGGCCCATTTTTTTCGGCCGGCGTTTTTTAATGCTGCAATATATTTGGTTTATATTTCTTGCTGTGTCTAACTTTTAGTTGCGCTTGAATTGTCGCAAAAAAAAATCAAATTCATCGCGTCGTTTTTTCGTTAATTAGCATGGGTACCATTCTGATTTTCATAAAGCATACACCTAGCAAAATAAATAATTAATCAAAACATTCTTGGAAAGTATAGAAGGCCATCGGTGCCATAATATTTTATATACATGTACATCATAATCGGTTTACTGTAGAAACCTATGGTAAATTATACAAGTAACCCTAAAAATATAAAATTGAATGAGCATTTATATTTGTGCTTAATATGATAAATATAGTTCATTCTTCACCAATTAAGCAATCAATAGACCAGTTAACAGCAATGTTTGTAAACATGTTAGGGCCTGGTATCTTGAAATAGGTCGGCCTGACTGTTACATACTGGGCAATTGTATCTGTTAGAGTTTTAATACTATGGGCCATAACGATTCGCAGGAATGGATTCGCAGGCAACAAAAGAAATGACGTAGGATGTTAACTGTCTATACAAGTCTAGGTGAATCAATGCGTAGAAAATGCAGAAACTAATTAGTGTCTTTTTCGCACATTTTAGTGCAAAATTTAAATCAATGTTTGCCCCTAATTCTCTTACTGAACAAAATCTTTCAGTTTTTATTTCTTTAATGTTGATGTTTTTGAAGCCTTCTAACATGTGGTGCAATTCAACTAAAATCCTTTAGGAAAGGGGTTATATAATGCATGGATCCCTAGGAACCTCCTCTTATTATGCACTAACGGAAGGGCAATTAAGTGTTAATATTGAATCCACCATCATCATCGGTGATACATGTGCATGCATCAGAATAGATTATTGAAATAGCTGCCTTCTGAACTGACTCAGTTACTTCTGATCATGGAAGTTGCTGCAGAATCTATGGTATGCCCTCTAAAAAGTATAGAGCCGCATGTGTGCTACCGGCTGAATAAGGTATAAGGAAGTCAAGTTAATAGATATAAGATTTACGTGTTAACAAACAATTGCCTTGAAGCCATGTGTTGTACTTTAGCTACCAGTTTGTATGGTGTGAATATCGTGCATGACAAACTACCGTTATGCATTCGAGTTTTAACTATGTCTTATCCCAAAGTTATTTTGTACAAAATTATTCCTAAATTTCAACTCTGTCTTATTGTAAAATCAACTAAATTTGCACGTAAATGAAAATTCGCGAATGAATGGCTGAAAAAATGTCGCGTTTATACATTCCAGTTTTCACAGCGCAGAGAAGATTGAAGGTACTACTAATTGTGACACATTATAGATTACAACACATTATAAAACACTGTATTTTCTACATATTTGTTGGGTTTCCTGATAACTCGCTGTTGTAAGATTGTAGTCTGCAAGTTTCCTCCACCTTTCTCCAGGAAGTATGAAGGACTTCAATAAGTGGTAAAACTTTTGTCTGAACAAGGTAACTTCCAAGCTTCCTGTGCGCTTTCATGAAGGCAATCTTTTACAGTACACAACATTTATGCCATTGGTGACGATATAGTGTATATGTGCGTGGTTAAAATGGCGTAAAAGCGGTTAACAGTTGATTGATTTTGACCTGACGGCAACATGCTAGCTGCTTCAGCAATTCGGAAGGATTCCAATGCCACCAACACGTCACGAACGTCTTACAATTAATAAAACAACAGGATTTTCTGCTGTACACGTAAATCGTTTGACGACAATGACATTACTATGTGACTTCTGCTTCTGAGCATTGGCGTGTTTACAAACAAGTACACTTTATTTCCTTGTCAAAGGTGTGAATCTAATGGCGCAACCAGTGAGACGTCAAGTCTGTGTTAAAAAATAACATTAAAATCCCCCACCTTCATGACTTTAATCACCCCAAAGTCTTTCAAAATGGATGACACCAGTACTATCTTATCAACAACAGTTAACTCCTCACAGACAACAGCTATGCCAGGATTTGACGACGAATGGCAGCGAAAAGCGAACTATTGTTCGGTGCATACTTGTGATGGATCTCTGTCAGGACTAATTGGCAATTCTTTGGTCATAATGTCAGTTGTACTATCCGAAAACACTTCGTTCACCCAAACCAAGTATTTGTGGTCATTTAAGCGTTTTGCGATTTCTCCTGACTGCCTTGCGCTCTGCCCCGGAGCCGCGTGCACTTTTTAGTTTTGAAGGCTGGCCTCTTCCAGAGTGGAGTTGCCAGCCGCAGCTGCAGTTTTTCTTTACGTGACAATATTCTGCAGCGTTAGCACCCTGGCTTCCATCGCAATCAATAGACTTATCATGATCACAAAAACTGTGACGTATATAAGAAGATCTTCCGTGTACCGAACTCATGTTGGCTAATCTTTACTGTGGTTATGGCCATTCGTGATTTTCATCTTGCCTCAATTAGCTTGCGGCCTTTGTGGGATTAGGCTTAACCCCAACGAGGCATTCACAAATGTAGTGGTCAATCTACCAGAGCACTCAGATGAATACAACATCATGATGGCCGTAGCCATGTTTCCTATCCATTAGTAATTCATTAATGTGTGTTACATTAGATATTTTGTCCATGTCAGGAAGAAAGGAAACAAATTGGCTAGACAGAATCAAACATTTCGGCTCAACAACAGACGACTCGTCAGTATGACGTCGATAGATGATTCCAAAACCACCTGCATCTACAACAAAACTATCCCCTTCATTCCCTTCTCCGTCCGTTCCAGGAAAGAAGAACATTAGAACACGCGGAGGCGATCTTTCTGCCTCAACACTTTGTGGAACGGACGCAGAGATCACAACAGAATCAGAATTTCCGTCGCTTTCAGGTTCAAGGACAGAGGATACCGCAAGAGACGACAGAGCACTCTCAGTCATAGCAGTTCACGGAATTCTGGGTGGAGGTTCTCGACGATTTAGGATCGTCGTCATTATCGGTTGCAAGTACTGATAGCCCCGCGAACACTGACGACCAACTTTCACCATTGCCTCGCTCAAGACCCGCGACCGCGCAAAAAACACACACGTCAGAACGAGTAGCAAGGACTAGGACCAACTCTCTTCCAGCTAGCAAGGATCACAGATGACGTTGTACCTTACAGCCACCAAAAATAACTCAAATTCAAACTCAAAGGAAGGATTAAAAGAGATTAACTGAGTAGAAAAGGTATAGATCGACCAGTTTCATCACGAATTCGAAGAAATACCATTATAGAAGCTAAAGGGTCTATTAGTCCACGTCAGCTGGCCATACCAGAAATGTTCTATCTTGTGGTGTTTTCATCATGTGTATTCACAAAAAAACCCGTCATTTTGTCTTGTCATTGATTCAAAGATAGCAACGCTTTGCTTCCTTAACGCCGCCTCCCTGGTATTATTGAATTCCTGCATTGAACCCGCGATATATGCCAAGAAACACCCATATTTCAAGAAGATATTGGGAAATAAATAGTTACGTTGCAAATGGCACCAAAATCCTGATGAAACCATCTAATACTCTGGCGGTATTTGATTGAGCAAAGGATATTTGTGGACTGCAAACAAGCCAAATGAATAGATTTAAAACTTGAACAAAAATAGCCGATCAAATTGGGATCCGCGAGATTTAAGAACTGAGGAGATTTTTCCAGAAGACAAGAAGCGCCCCCCCACTTTTTTTCGACACGGGTTTTTGCATATTTGGAATGCTTTCCAATGTATAGATCACACCTGAAAGGATAAGCGAATATACCTCTTTATGTAATAAGATGATGATTGGTAATTTCTTGTCGTGCACGACAGAAACGAAACTCAAAGCAAGGTTTCTATGGGGACGAGTACGAGTCAGCAAGTTCAAAATAAGGGTACGGTTTTCTTTTGACTTGTTTGTCCAATAACCTTCGAAATGTTCTTGTAGGTGGTCTACAAGAGATACAGTGCCATTTGAGAGAAATTCTTTGTCCTAAAAAAAATCTCCTCCGGTCCATTTAAGACGCACCTCACCCTTAACTTACGTCCAAAAATATAATCCGTTGGACTTATCCAATGGACAGTAGTTTTCTTGTGATACATGTAGAACGAGACCGTGAAACATCGAAGTACCGCGAATTCAGGCTGCAATTGATAATGTTTTTGCAATTAGTAAAAGTTCGTTCGAATTTGCGATCGATTCACCGTCGGTAGGCTTATTTTAAAAAGTGCTTACTAGTGTCCATATCGATGCTGCTTCAAGCGGCAAACCGCTTGTTGTACGCCGCTTGCAGGATTGGGCTATTATCGTCAAGCAGCGGCTATCGCTCCAAAGTAGTTGGATTCAAAGTCAACTCAATGGATTGGCCGCAATGGGCCACAGCGGCAGACCGAGCGGCGTGGAGAGATGCCGCTTGGGTCACTGCTAGTGATTCTGACATGATTGCGTAGGACGTAAAATTTTAATCATCAGAGCGGCAAGCGGTAAGATGTAATAAAGGACACTAGCAACGCCCCTAAAATCAGCCACCAAAGTCGATGACAAATGAAGGTGAAACTGATTTGATACAACATCACTAGTAATGTAATATCCAAATAAAGACACATGGGGGCAATATTTACTTGTTAAGATCTAAAAAATCATTATGTCGAACTCTCCATGGTGTATGAATATCACGCGGAAACACGTCAATGATTCAATCAATAGTTTCAACTAAAACCACGATAATCACCGACGACTCCCTGTTCGAAAAACGAATACGAGGGAAAGCGTTTACATCTCGTAACCATGGTAACCTAATGGCGTATTGCTCTTGCCGCAAACTAACAAATAGGAAACACTAATAATTTAGTCTTTAAAAAAGGCAATTGATCGCAATTGTTAATATTAAAGTAATACTTGAGCGAAATTAACAAATATAAGATTAACAAAACTTTAAAGTTAAAGAAAGAAATTTTACAAAGGAAAAAGCGATCATAAAAAATAACAATTGTAATTACCATTAGAGTTGCCTTCTGATTTAGTATTCTCCGTATCATATATAAATAGTATTATTTCAATAAGACATGGCTTTGAAAATAGTAATTTATTTAATGGGTTGCGATTTTGGAAACTCTGAGTCTCTATTGTCTTAATATTACGATTTCTACATATTACACTGTACTCTTTCAGAATTTTAATTGTAATTTCATGGTACATTTTAAGTGCACATCCTACATAACAAATAAAAACGACGGAATGGTTTATCACACCATGTCAACATGCTTTTGGGGTATGACGATTCTAAACATCTGAAAGTAGAGATGGTTTGTAATAACTTTATTGCCAAGTCGACTTTCCAAAAGGAGAATGTCAAAATGGTGCGATAAATTATCTTGCCATGTCGACTTCCCAAAAAAGGATGTAGAACGATGAGATGTTAAATACCGTGTTCATGATTGTTTTCCTAGATAGAAAACGACTTTAGTGGGATTAATTTATCTCACCAGGTCGACTTCCCTTGTTATTAAACCAGGTCGATCTTGCGAGGGATAATGATTTCATCATGTTGACATCCCACTTTTTGGGAAGTATTCTTGGCGAGATAACTTTCGTCGCAATACTGACATCCAATGTTGGGGAAGTCGGCTTACTAAATAAAATTCTCACACCATTTCGACAGTCACTTGTTAAGAGTCCCGCATGAATTGTTGATTTTGATATTTGCAAATCTGTTGTGTTAGGAGAGCACTTGAAACTTTCCTACGATTGAAGGGAATAACTAATTTCTTTCTATGGCTAGTGGATAAAGCGTCCGATCCGCCAGTAACTGTGCTGTACCTCAGGAATCCTCTCTACCCAGGTGTATAAAATGAGTAAGACTGTGTAAGAAGAGATATGGTCCGCCCGGACCAAGCCGGGCTCCATAGCACGACAACGAAATAAACGCGTGATGTTGAAACTATGTGAAACTAATGGTACGTGAAGAGTCAACTGATCGAACGTCCTATTCTTCACAGTTGTAGATGGACTGTGAGTGCCGGAGGACCAGATCTCCTGCCACCCGGCAATTTTTGATGTAGGAAGGTAACACACTCGCTGTAGAGGATGTGCGGCGCTTCATCCCACAGCAACCATTGTATGGTGGAGGTCGGGCCCAATCCTTCGAATAGAGAAGGCACTCGTTCACGTGTATACAGGTCTGTCCCCTTTACCTTTTGTAATAAAATGTTTAGAAAGTTTTAAAAAACAACGCCTGATTAAATTCATACCTTTAAAGAACTCATAAAAACGTGACATTCGACTATATTTTGATATCAAAACTTTAAGTTAAAAACCTGTTTTACAATACAATTTTTATGAGAGAATGTTATAAATTTAATTAATAAGTTACTTGATTAATAAAAAATGTTTAGGCATTTGACATGCTTTTATGATTTTTTAATATAATATCTATCAAGATTATTATACCATTCGTGTGTAAGGATTTTAAAATCATTTCCTTTTTTTTTTTTTTTTTAAATATTTCACACAAATATTGACAAAATTATATGAAATTGTTCGCATTGCGTCGTACAGACTAAGAGTTTAGAAAACCGGGTGCATGCAGGTGCGGTAATGCAGTGAGAACGCTCATGCCCAGCGGTATTCAGGATGTGACGCAATAAGTTAAAGTTCACTCGTATCGATCGTTATTGGTCACATTCATGAACAGCGGCTGGGCATGTGCGCTCTCACTGCCATCTGGCATGGCATGCACCCAGTTGTACAAAAACCTCGTAACTGTGAAATATTAAGCCCCTCAGGTCTATAGCCTATCTTATCATCAGTATCTCTGAGTGGCTCTTTACATGATCTTACCATGATAAAACCGTTAGTAACCAATCAAATAGACCTTTTATTTGTATGCGCCCTTAAGCTTTACTTATTATGTCTCTGATGGATAAATTACACCATACGAACCCTATGTAGAAACACTATGAATAACCAATCAAATCGATCGGTAGTTCCCATGTGTTACGCATTAGGAATAGCTACTTCTACGAATAACAATTCTCCAAATTTTCTACGGAATGGAATTCAGTACATTCGGAATGGAATCATACATTCGGAATGGATCTAGTACACTTTTAAAAAACAAAGTATCAGAAGCCTTGGGGTTTGAGTCTAAATTGCGGTGGAAAAAATCCTTAAACTCCTGGAGAGAGTTTTTTAAGTTTTTAAGCAAAGAGTCCAACCACTGAAACCGTCTCTAAGGAGTTAAGAGTGTCGCCTGTGGAAGAAAGACTTGCTCTCAAACCATTTAGTAACATATAGTGCTATTGAATTGGGTGAGCATCTTCCACCTGGGAAGCTGCCTCCTCATGGGCTTGGAATGGCGATGTCTTAACATATTGAGAACCCTAACCGGACGATCTAAACTTGTTTGCCTTGCACAAAAAGTGGGCCGGGTTACCTGGAAGAAGATCAGGACACTGCCTGCGGTTGTAGAACAGAACCACAGACAATTGGAAACATCTCTGGGTACTGCCCGGACTGGAGCAACCAATGCACAACAAGCCCTGCGGAATTCAGTGAGTAGAGTAGCAGACATTGGACACCACCTCTGGATGCGATAATACTTGGAACCACTGTGTTGGATATGATAATAAGAAGAAGACTTTTGGTGGATAAAAATAAGCATTTCACCGGTAAACGTTCGTTATGATGATCTCGCTTCACAACAGCAGTGCACATGCCCAGTTGCAGAGGTTTGAATTACACTTTCTGACTTTATCAGTCAAATTGATAGTTATTGAAAGAGAAAGTAGTATATGTGGGTAAGCACCAAAAAACTCCTAAATTCTGAAAAAAATTTGGGCTTTTATTCGTGAGAGACCCGAAAGCGTATTAAAAAATTAAAAATATCAACAGCAGTTAAATCTATTTTTGAAAAGGCGCGTCATAACAGATTTACCGTTTGTACACAATCAATTATTGTGCATGAGCTGTATCCGTGAGAAACTACCTGAAGCAGTTAAAATGATTAAAAGCGGTGTTTAAATCTATTTGGACAGTATTGTTCACAAATAGATTTTACTTGCCCTGTGATATTTTTACCGTTTTTTGTCAGATTACTTTCCCTTTCAATAATAAACAACTTGACTGATAAAGTCAGGTAGAGGCAACCTGGAGAAGAAACTATTAAAGGTTGTGTGCGAGCAGGGCTACATTTTCTGCCTGCTTAAAGCTTAAATAGCTCTCAAACTAACTTAAAAACAGATACATTATATTCAGTTTCATATTTAGTTCCCACGGGTTTCACTTGTCCAAGCATTTGCAATCTGTCTGCAAGCTGACTTGAAATCTCAGGCTTTCTTACATTGATAAACATTGTGCATCATCGGCAATAAACAGTATTGCCAGTTGGGCACCGCAGTTTCCCCCCCCCCCCCCATTTATGTATTACAAAACAAAACGGTAGGAGTCCAAGGATAGAGCCCTGTGGAACTCCAGGCAATTCTGCAAAAGCCAATCAAACTGAACGCCTCCACGAACCTTTGAACGCGATGTGTAAGATAGCTTAAAACCATTAAGGGGACTGGAATGAAAACAAAAGAAACGGAGTTTGTATAAAAAGTAATTTCATGTCAAACGCTACTCGAAAGCTTTGGGAAAATAAAGAAAACCATATCGACCGGTACAGTGTTGTCCACGGATGCACTAACTTCCTGAAAAACCTCAAGCAACCTGGGTAACAGTGGAACGCCCTTTAATAAAGCCAGGCTGAAGATGGTAGAGCCTTTCTCTATCATGAGGAAAAAAAACCAAGTTGACAATTGCTCTCTCCATGATTTACCAATATACAAGTTGGGAAACAGGCCTGTAATTACTAACCTGTTGTTTATTACGAACTTTTTGTAAACAGGAATAACATTGGTTTCAAGCAATGTCATTAGGTACAATTAACCTTCACTGGGACATGTTACAAAATATGGATAGGGGAAATGAATTGGAAGAGCCATTCCATTTTAGGACACGTGGTGACAATCATAATAAACGTTTTTTACGTGGCTGTTAAGTCAGGAATTCAGAAAGAGCTGTTTTTGCCGCGTAATCTGTTTAATTTATGTTCCAAACATATATAATAGTATACATATTTGAGAAGGAAATGACTAAATCCAAATATGTAATATTTTTCCCCAAAATACGTATTTTTTGAGAATAAAATCATAAAAAAAATGGTGATTTTCACCCATTTTTTTCTGGGGTTCCCTATAAAAAATAATATAGAAAATGATTATTAAAAATGTTGCCTTGTTAGTTTTTGTATTCCAGAATCATAGATCTAGGGGCGGGGATTTTTCCCCTTTTTTTTCGAATTCTGACACTTTTTTTTATTGTGTATCTATACTTTTGCCAAAAAAGGCCAAAACTGCCGAGTTTGTGTCTCAATTTGGAACAACGCCAAGATTGTTCAAAAGGTTGACATAAATCACGATTTTTTTTAACCAAAATGAAAAAAACTCTAAAAAATTACGACCCTAGATTTTGATAAGCTCTATACGATGCATTTAATTTCGTTACTGTTGCTGTATATGGATTTCGATTTTGCTGTAACTGGGACCGAAATCACGAATTATCGCCGAAATTGAAACACCAGATGAAAATAGCCATTTGTCCAAATATTGTCCCCCCGTTTTCGTACAAAAATTATGCCTTATTCCAAAAACACAAGCGTTTCACTCTTATTCTTCACAACTGTTTCGTGCACCAGGTCAATACCTCATCTGGATACTTATGATCCAAAAAATTCACCAATTTTAGGCTCTCAAATCGTTAAATTAAACTCCCATTCTGTTTGCAAAGCATCTCACCGTGGCAACCATTTTACAAATTGCATTCAATTACCATGGACATGCGGTGCATGATCGAATCGATGCATCAAGGCGTTTATGATGCGCTCATTACATCGCGCGCGCCGAATAGCACAGACCCGTATTGCGTAGGTACGCGATTACCCGCCCTTTTGCAGGTTAAGCCCACTGCTGTGATTGTTTTGGTCAAAATGCGGTACATAGTAAAGTAAAATGAACAAAATACGAGGAAAAAAAATAAAAATATATATAGATTCTGTTAAATATATGGCAAGGAAAGAAAAAAGAATAAATGTTAATGCCATTAAAACATGAAAAAAATAAAAAAATTGGCCATTTGACCAAGTTCCTGCCTTAACAGCCCTCATTAAGAGGCGAAATATGATTGTTGGAAAAAAATCATGCATTGCATATTTGTCATTGCACGGTGACGTATGCAAATGAGCGTACGCGGTGTTGCTTAAAACGTTACCGCGACGTTGGATTGATTATTTTTGGGAGGGGGTGGTGCATTATTTCGTTAAAACATCACTGGCATTGGATTTTCATGACGTATTCAGATTTTTTGTTGTAAAAATGTGTGCTGCTGCTGTATAACATTCATGTAAATTGACAACTGTGTAAACTTCATTCATCTGGGATATATGTTAAAGAAGGTTGTAAATCAGGTCAATCAGGTCAACCAGACCGTACCTTTGAGAGCAACCAACGTTGCAACCGCAACCTGCGATCTTCAGCTGGGTGGGTAATGGTAGTAAAGCTGGACCAAGCCAAGTTGACTCCGGTCACTAAACCGGAACAAGTGGGTGTCATCTGGGAGGACGGAATGGCCTTGTGATTCTGTTCCCAGCCGCGTGGAAAGTGACCCCTGACCCCCACACTGCGGTTCATGAATTAGGTTTAATGGTCTGACAGATTGTTAGATTCCGTGAATTAGCAAAAAAATTAATGCGCTTGCGTCAGTTTGACCAGGCACATAATGGCACTCGCCCATACGGGGCTATGTGCATTATAGATGATGTGACCTATCACGTCACTTGTTGACATTCAGGACGCCCTCGGTTGTTTTCGGGCAGCAAAATCTTACAGTAGTTTCTGTGACAGGACCCTGAGCTGGATATTAACCAAGAGGAGAATCCGTGTATTATGGAATAGCCCCAAGCCCGTAAAACCGGTTATCTCACACCACAGCGCGCCGTTGTGTTGTTGCGCGTTAAGCACGCGCGTTGTCGTCACTGTTGAGGCGCAAGAACACGCATATAAAAATCTGTGCGTCACGCGATTTATGTTACCATGTTGCATTCCCCAGTGTCTCATGTCGAGCGGCCGATTTTTCTTGCAATCTTATGCGGGAAAAAACCAATCGATTGAAGAAACTCTGCTTCTTAAAAGATTCCTGCATCCCTAATGCACAAAACGTCTCCCGATGACCCCTGTTAAATTTTGCTTAGGAATAGAGATTTTGAGTCCGTGAGATAGCATGTGCCATCAGTTGTTGTTGTTTGTTTTCACTCACTAAGGTTGACGAACGTAAAATCCTCGCGGTCTCTAAATATTCATAAGGACTTTCCAAATCCGACGATACGTAAACCAAATATGGTGGTGCCCAAACTATGTTAATGAAGTGCTATGCTCATTTATAATACTTTGGTATTATAACCGTGCTTACAAAAATCGATTCTAACCGCAGACTATGTAAACTTTGTGTAATTTAAACGACGTTTGAGGAATGAATTGTCATCTTGTTATGAAATGTCCCTTTCTTTCTGCATCATTACTACGGTCACCGTTGTAGACGCGTTTGACCCCTGGTTTTCCTTATCACGTCCTGATGCAGATTTTGCCAAATCGCGGCATTTACCGGAAATTTTCGTAATGGCGTTTTCCATTGTTTTGAACCAAATATCCTCGGCTGCCATGTGGTTTTGCAAGAGACCAGAAGTGAATGGGCCAATATGTTAATCCTGTAGAAGGTGGCTATAATCTAATATCAATTTGATTATATTATAATCCAAAATTAAAGTGAAATTAACGTTAAAAAAAATGAAATCCAATGTATTTCAAGAATATTTTCCGACAGCTATTTTCTAACCGTGGTCTTAACTTTTCTCCAAAAGTTTTGAATGTTACGAGCGCATGGTATTTTCAAATATAGACGTTGGCGCTTCTACATGCGATTGTTCTTTTTTGTGGGCCATTTTTCTTGGCATGAAACCACGGTTCAAAAGTATAGGCAAGATTCCATCACATCAAATTTTGTGACGGTATTCCTGCTTTCCCCTAAGTAAAGAACAAATGAACAAAAAGGCGCACGCACCGTTGTGCATTACGTGCGTGAGTAGGCACGCATTATTTTAACATTAAAAAACGGCAGCACACGCTTTAGAGTCGTACATTAATAAAACCATTGCGTCACGCTTAAAGCATCGATTTAGCTTAATTTTGAGGTTTTTGTTGTAAAAAACAAACACACTATCCGTGATGTCACCGTGTCTTAGTTTTCTGATCCAATTTCCACTTAATGAAACATTTTTTACGAAAGGTAAACATAAACCTGTTCTTGGCTGTGAATTTTTAATATGTGGAATCGGTAATTTTATAAGGTGTTAGTCATGTTAGTGCACGCAAAAATCTATAAAAATTGTCGACAAAACGATCGAAAAAAACCATGTTTTTCAGTAAATTTTAATATAAATTTGATAATCATACACTAGTTTCATATATCTCCAGATATTTGTAACTGAATTAATTTCATATATGTCCATTTTCACCAGAAAAAAATGGATTACTCGTGCACCTTCCGCTATTCGCCATACTTGGGGTCACAGCAAGTTGTGAGCTGGTGTGTGCACAACAATCTGGTACAACTTACGCGTGACGCCGTGGCTCCTTTCTATTTCAATCCACGAGCTACGATGATATCCAGCCTATCTCATGTAAATATAATTTTGACAGCTTATCTGATAATGAAATGTTCATTACTATAATGAGTGGTACAGAATTTGATAGTATATTACCAGTTTTGTACATGTTGTTAACTCTTCCTTCGGCGTCACGTATGCATTAATATCAATTTCGTATCCGAGTAAAAGTTTTCTGTTCTGTTATGCCGTCGTGTGCGCTTGCACCGTGACCGATGCACGCAACGCAACGCGATTACCATAGCATAAATTTAATTTTTGTTCTGAATATTAGAGAATAAAAGAATGGAATTTTTTTGTTTTTGCCATCTTAGATGGTGTCATAATGGATGGGCATCCAATATTTTGAGTGGTGGATGCCGGCGGGTCAGCCGGTTTCCACCACGATAAAATATTGGGATGCCCATCCAATATGGACACCACTAAGTGGCCAAACAAAAAATCTCATCTTGTTATTCTCCTCTTATTTAGAATTGTTAATTTTTGTTTTTTATTGACATAATTTAATTTGTCAAAAATATTCTAACATCATTCTTTTTTATTCAGGTATAATAATTGCACCCCCTCTTGAAAATAATGTTTCAATCAAGGAACCAAAGCCATCGCGCGGTGATCGTCACGCTGCGTAAATTGCATTTGCGTACCACGCGAAATCGCACGACGCGTATAAACGCGCCGCTTTGCGCTGCAATATATTCGACTAATTCGACTACACCGCTAAATGCTGCACACGCACTAGCCCCTCATTACCCATTAGGATGGCGGAGTGTTTTGACCTAATCCATCAAATTTTCTCTTGCTAACAAGATAAACCAACCCTCCCACTGAATAAGAATTTTGTATGTTAATATGCTTTTGTACCTGCGTTTTGTAGCAAATCATTACAGTAGGATTTCGATTATTATTTTGGGATCAGGAGGTACACGCCGCCTCATGTGGGTGGGCCTATAGTAGCTGTCGCGTTCGCGTAGGTCCGGCGCATAGGTATCGCGCGGTCCTTTGTTCATACTAAAAAATAAGGGGCAAATTATTCGGCGCTTTTGTTTATTACCGCGCGTGAAAGAATTCTGTTTTACTTCGGCGCCTCTCCCCACAGGCGTGCGCCACGGTTAAAATTGCGCATTATGCGGTGGTCTGCTGCGGTAGTGTTGCATGCAGTTGCGCCCGCATTGTTCTATAATCAATTTTCGCAGTGCGAAGAGGGTTCTGCCAATTTGGTTTTCCATGGCTCATGCAGTCCAACCGCGCGATCAAGTGCTCGATCCTGTCCCCGCCCCCAAAAACGGGGGGGCTGTTAATCAGACGTAATAATCTATTATAATTAGAATCCTGAATTTGTAATTGTTATATGTGTTTTAATGTTTAACTGTATCATAAATTGTTCCTTTTAATCCCTTGACTGTACCTATTTTTTTGGTTAATGCAATAAACTGAACTGACCGGACTGACTTTTGGGCACCTAGTATTTTGTTACGCCGTTTTCTGAGAGAATCTAATCTTCGGGTCTGGGTTATATTTACGTCATTGGACCAGACCACATAAAATCTGGTTTAAATTATTGCAGATCTTTCCTTTCCTTCCTAATCTAAATTGGTCACAAAATGCAGCTGGGTGCTAGGCTTATTATGCCTTGATAAGCATTATTTAAACATTATTTAATTCGAAACAAAAGTTACAGCAAAAAACAGAATTTCCTTCCCCATGCAAGTATAGGTGCTTTTGCCTCCCAGTTTCTCTCTTAATACAATACAAACAACACCAACAGGGGCGCCATAACATAAACAATGTCACATCAATCTATTTCATCGTCAAACTGGCGCGCGTGATTGATTTTTTTGCCAACGCACCGAAGCTAAAATATTCAGGCCATTAAAGGGATTAGTAGCATGCGATAATGATAGAAAATAAAAAAAATGTGGAAATGCAAATTTTTTTTTATTTTAAAAATCATGGATTAAGTGCTTATAATTCCATAGAACTCTTTAATGTAGCAACAAACAAAACCAATAGTGAAAAAAAATTGAGTAGTTGAGGAAATTTGTCATAGCGTCTCCTCTGTTAAATAGGAATAACAACGATTGGCGTCTCAAAGTCTACACTAAACAGCTGATTGCGGGTTACACGGTACAGAAAAAAAACAAAGAGCAATAATGTTTGTGCTGAGAACAAACTGTATGATCATGGTGCACAAAATCGCGCTTAAAATCTGGGATATTCACCGGAAAGGTTTTTTGAACTCAAGTGGGAATTTTGATACGCAGTATAGAAATTACAGAATCAAAAAAGTACCGCTGTCTTAATACGCGGATTCAAGCCAACCAATTGCAGGTTATGTTCACATATCATTGTCAGCAAAAAAAACAAAAATATGAATTTTGATGATTTTTTCGATGTTTCGGATGAGAAATCGCTGATGAAGAACGTGTTGTTAATATTTGTTTTTAAGTTTGCGGGTGATCATTCTAACTCACCCTGAAGTGCGTAAAGTAAAAAATCAATTTGCCTAGCCTAAACGCGCCGATACACTCTAAAAAGTGTGTTTAGAAAGTGAAGGTAAAATGCGTTTTGAAAAGGATACGTTTAGAGTATTGACACTTAGTGTTTAGAAATGGGTTTCTCGCGCGAATATATAGCATACTGCGTCGCGGCGATATTTTTTTTCCGCCGAGACCTTTTTGCTTTTAAAGGATTTTTTCAGGGGGTAGGGACATGGCAAACCTAACAGCAACTTCCGGGTACCCGGAGTACTAGTCTTATCAAAGACTTAACGGTAATGGGCGCTCTTACGCATATTGAAAACGATAACACAACAGACTTGACTTAAGGCTAGGCCTGTCACGAATATTTAAATCTACAGAACGTTATTGGAAATTACACTATTTGCAGGGGGGTTAATCCCATAACCCCGAGGATTTGAACTCCAATAATGTTTTCCTAAATTACATGATATATTAAGATGTATTGACCGAAGGTTTAAAAGGTGATGTGGCAATGTCACTGGGACGAGGCTGCCGTAGAAAATACACGACCGTGTGGAAATCCCCAATGCCCAAATCAGCAGATCGTGTCAGTTGTCGGTAGCTTTTTAACACGAAGCGCAACATCACCAAAATCTGGAAACCAGAATAATAACCTCCACAAATTTCTGTTACCGTCAGGGCTAGTCTTCCACAGAGGCGTTCTGTTCCTTATGTATAATGTTGTTGTACGTAGGCGACAATCTCTTGAAGTGATATCACATTTTCGAATATTTTTGAGTTTGAGTGACATTGGCGATACAAATGTTGTATATATTTTTTTTTTTTTTTTTTTTGCCTTTGTGGTCACAGTGATTGTGCGAGTTAGGGTCCCTAAGAGAGGTGGCGGCATTGTGTTACCAAACTGGGCACTGATTGCTGCGGAAGATTTTCAGGATGGGACCCGCTGGGCTGGGCCTCCGCGAGATGTGGAGCGGTGACGGGAGCCGGGAGTGGGGAGGTTGTGGAAGGGGGAAAGCTGGAATTTGATGTTTTGGTTAAAATGTTAAGATGATTGGGGGGGGGCTCAGTCAAGGGTATTCAAGTCCCTCCCCCCCCACCCACCACCCCCACCACCAAATTAGATCACACAGACCTCTAGGAAAAAAGCTTTCAATGCCCGGTGTCATATTTTAGAGGGTCCGGCCGTTTTAGTGTCCGTCGGACGCTAAGTTTAAATCTGAGCGTCCGATGGATACTAAGTTCGTGTTTCATTGTCCTAGGGACCCCTGGTTTTAAAATGGAGCGTCGCATAGGGACTCTTGGTATAGGTCAGTTTTTGGTCCGCGGACACTACGGTTTAAGTGTCAAGAGCCGTCGGACATGAGGTTAAATATGAGGGTCGGACGGATACTAAGTGGTTTTTAAGTTTCATTGTCCTAGACTCCTGGTTTTAAAATGGAACGTCAATAGGACTGTGTGTTACAATTTTGTTTTGTCCGTCGGACAATGAGGGTTAAAATCTGAGGGTCCGACGTGACACTAAGTTCTACGTTTCATTGTCCTAGGACGTCTTGGTTTTAAAGTGGAGCGTCCCATAGGACCGTGTGTGTAGTTGTTTTCTTGTCCCGTCGGACACAAGTTTGGTCGGAGAGTCCGGCGGATGGCGAGTCAATATATTTCACTGTCCTAGGACTCCTGGTTTTAAAATGTGCGTCCCATAGGACTGGTGTGATAAATTGTTTTTGTCCGTCGGACACTAAGGTTTAAGAGTGAGAGTCCGTCGGAAACTAAGTTTACGTTTCAATGTCCTAGGACTTCCTGGTTTTCAAATGGAGCGCCCATAGGACTGCGTGCTGATAAATTGTTTGTGTTTTTCCCATCGGAACTAAGGTTAGTGTGAGAGTCCGACGGACACTGACTTCTACGTTCATTGTCCTAGGACTCCTGGATTTTTAAAATGGAGCGTCCAATAGTAATATGTATAAGTTGTTTTTGTCCGTCGGACACGAAGATTTAAGGGTGAGAGTCCGCCGGACACTGAGTTTAAATCTGAGGGTCCGAGGACACTAAGTTCTACGTTCATTGTCCTAGGACTCTTGGTTTTAAAATTGGAGCGTCCCTAGGTACCGCGTGTGATAAGGTGTCTTGTCCTCGGACACCCATGTTTGAGTCGGAGAGGTCCGGAGGATGGAGAGTAATATATTCACTGTCCTAGGACTCCTGGTTTTAAAAGGTGCGTCCCATGACTGTGGGGATATAATTGTTTTTGTCCGCGGACACTAAGGTTTAAGAGTGAGGAGGTCCGACGGACACTAAGTTCTACGTTTCAATGTCCTAGGACTCTGGTTTTAAAAAGGAGCGTCCCATAGGATGCGTGTGTAAATTGTTTTTGTCCCTCGGACACAAAGGTTTAAATCTGAGAGACCGACGGACACTGAGTTCTACGTTTCATTGTACTGACTCCTGGTTTTGAAAATGGAGCGTCCCATAGGACTGTGTGTGATAAATTGTTTGTCCCGTGCGACACTAAGGTTTAAGTTTTGTGAGGAGTCCGACGGACACTGAGGTCTACGTTATTGTCCTAGGATCATGGTTAGTTTTAAAAAGGAGCGTCCCATGGATATTGATAAGTGTTTTGTCCGTCGGACACTAAGGTTTAAGAGTGAGAGCCCGACGGACCACTAAGTTCTACGTTTCAATGTCCTAGGACTCCTGGTTTTAAATGGGAGAGTCCCTAGGACTGGTGGAAAATTGTTTGGTCCTCGGACACTAAGTTTTATGTGTGAGAGTCCGACGGACACGAAGTTCAACGTTTCATTGTCCTAGGACTCCGGATTTAAAATGGCGGTCCCATAGGACTATGTGATAGTTTTTTGGTCCGTCGGACACTAAGGTTCGTGTGAGAGTCCGACGGGACCCAATGAGTTCTAGGACTCCTGGTTTTAAAATGGAGCGTCCATAGGACTGCGTGTGATAAATTTGGTTTGTCCCTCGGACACTACGTTAAGTGTGAGAGTCCGAAGGACACTGCGTTCTACGTTTCATGGTCCTAGGAACTCTGGTTTTAAAATGGAGCGTCCATAGGACTGTGTGTGAATGAAATTGTTTTTGTCCGTCGGACACTAAGGTTTACGTGTGAGAGGCCGACGGACACTGAGTTTACGTTCCATGTCCTAGGACTCCTGGTTAAAAGGAGCGTCCCATAGGACTATTGGTTATAAGTCGTTTTGTCCATCGGATGTCCGTCGGACAGTTAATTTTAAATCTGAGAGCCCGTTGGCCACTATATGGTTGGGGTGTTTCGTTGTCCTAGGAATTCCTGTTTTGAAATGGAGCGTCCCACATGTAGACACCAACAGACATGCGAGCAAAATGAGGCATGGTTCGATACTATCCAATACTCGAGCTGTTGATTATTCCCAACTTTGCTTATGATCTAGTTGGTATCCTCTTATCAAAATATTAGGGGGGCAATTCCATGTACATGTACCACTTAACACTCGGGTACAAAAAATCCACAAAATCTATATCATTCAAAGTAACAGCGATCCAATTCCAGTATCATTTAGTCTAAAATTGGTGACAAAATATTGTTAGTGATAGAATTTGGAATTTCAGCCCTCAAAAAGTGGTTCCCACCTCTCAATTGTAACCAATCCCTTTGTCATTAAAATTTTGGTTAATCTCTATGTCAATAATTTGCATGAAGATTGAACGATTTACTTAAAAACTGTACTGTTTTTTTTCAAAGTTGACAAAATTGGTGAATGCATACCCAGAAGTTTAACGCCAGTCACGTAACGCGAATCTATTATTAAAAAAATGTTTCATTTTTGTTTAATATTGCTTTATGTTGATAGCCTGTATTACATGACAATGCGACATGTGAGAATAAATGACTGGTCTGTTAAGGGCCTAATGAAGAGTTCGTCGTTCTGACTAACGCGAGTCAGTCATTTGGCAAAAGGTCAATTTGTGTCCCCACAAACTTAAGGTTAATACAAGATTTTGTATGACATTAGCCAAAAGCGTTCTAGACGCCACATTAGCTTACGATTTTTGGGGTTTCAAGCGATAAAAAAATTACCTTGAAATTTCACATTCACTGCGTTCAAACTTAAGAGAGCAATCAACAACAGAAACAAATGAAACACTCTTACGGAATTTATTAGCATACTCTTTATTATAATTTTTATTCACATATTCAATTATGGCGGGGGGTGCCAGGACTTAGAAAAAATGGACCTTGTTTGGTAAATTTGACTTAAACATTCCTAAATGGTTCTTTATTGGACTTATTGAACACCTCATCGCCAAATAAGTGGACTGTCTTGTCAAGCTTCTTAAATTTTTGGGAAGTTACCCCGCAACCCCCCCCCCCTCCCGGTACGGGCATGCGATTATGGAATTTAAAAGAGGCCAATGAGGTTGAGTGCAAATTTTCTTCTTTCTGTCAACATGCCAATGCAATATCTCAGATATGAAAATTCCATATTGACCAAAACGGTTCACAAGGACAAGTTACATACACACAAACTTTTGACATGAACATTTGGTGTCAAAGGTCACGATAGTGTCAAATGGGTCAACAAACGTTAACCATGCAAAAAATCTAGATTTAGCTCCAAATCCCCTCCCCAAAACTGAATGCTGCATCTTGTAGGGCTTTCAACACGTACACAAAGTCAATTATGACTTTGTCATATGAAAAGGATTTAGGAGGTCATAGGTCAAAAATCATCAATACGTTAACCACTTCAAATCACTACTCCTACCGATACATAGTATGATCACGGACTCATGGACGTGATGTAGTTTCTGACATCCCCTCAAAAGTTACTTAATAAAAATTTCAATCAAGGTCATTTGGGGAGAGAGGGTTCAAAAGTTCCTTTTTACAAAAATATGCTTACTCCTCTACAGAAAAAATTGTATGAAGCAGTTGAGATCTTCACCAAAGTTGTGCTAATGAGTCATGCTGATCGCTTGGTCCAGCTTCCTCTGCATTTTCTTGAAATTTGAAAATAGGAAAAATCTATAAGGTGTCTATCATCTTATGTTAAAAACATGCCTATATATGTCTACTGTGTTTCCTGGCTTCCTGGTCATTAATTGCCAAGAGCAAAGATCGGATGTCCAGAGAGCATCCACTATGTCACCTGGACTCCTTTGGACAAGTTGAGGTATTGAGATCACAGGTCACATTATTGAAATTTCTAAAATGCAGCCATAAAAAAATATCACAAATTCTTGCTTAAGTGCAAAGGTATAAAAAGTCAATTGTGACATGGCTGTATAATGGTATAATTAACGGTCAAAGATAAAATCTAGTTTGTAGAGGGTCACAATTTCAAAATGCCCTACGTAAGAAGTTACATGTGTTGGCCCACATATTCTGAAAAGGTATCGTTTTCTATATCTCAGATGTCACCTTAAACAAACTACGTGGCCTTCATTCATATTTCCTTCATAACATTAACTGTCGATAACAACCTATTTTTTCCAAATGTCATGTATGAGGCTAATCTTATTTACATCGAGAGGGTTTGAAATTTTGACGCCTACTCATCGTTAATTAGCCGCTGCACAGCCACGTGACTCTTTTGAGGAAGTTTTTGTGACATTTCATATCTTAAAGCAATATTAGCACATTTTTTGAAGAGCGCCCCCAATTTTCAAAATTTGATATTTTTGCACAGCTATGTTGGTAATTGTCTAGAAAAATACACCTGCGAACGAGAATGCTCAAAAATGCAATAGACTTTACCAGTTATAACAGGTTCCTGCTATGTGAATTGGGTGCCCTGGCATCTACGTGATACCTTAACATTTAGCAATCAATAATAATAATTCAGGAGCTGAATATTGCCACCGATGTTAGGAAATTCAAGCTTTGGAATACAAGAAAAAGACCGTTAAAGCAATAATGGCACATTTTTTGAAGAGCGTTCCCAATTTCAAAAGTTTATATTTTGGCACAGTTTTACTTGGTAATTGTCTAGGAAACTATACGCGAAACGAGAATGCCCAAAGAAAGCGTATTATCATAAAAAAGCGATTTTTGTAATTAGAATTGGATCCTAGATTGTACTTAACGGCAGAGCTGGAAATGCTAAGTTTGATGTCCGTCCATGATGAAAATAGGCTACCTCTGAAAATGCCATCTAACTTGACTTGCATGAACAATAAGAACTAGATGAGGCGTAGATGGTGCTATTTTCCCGCTATTTTCATATTGGACGGCCGTTTCCAGCAGCCCGTAAATTATATCGGGATTCCCGATATTAATTATTCTGTTTCAAAATTCCAAAATTTTTTGGCAATACCCTTCGGTATCTTCCTACCTCAAAATTAGTTCATTTATCCTTAGGCCCTTAGGCATTTTGACCAAATTGTACCCTGAACGGTAGAAAACGCATACTTATTTTCAACCAATACACTACATTGACACAAAAACGCATGAATGCATTTCTGGAATGGTACTCTACCCAGCTAGCAGAGTGAAGATTATAACGTGGTCCACTTGTACACTAATACAATCTGTCGAAAAGCACATCATATTGTTTGTTGGATCAAAAGGTCTGTGAAAAATATAGGCCTAGTTTGTGCTAATCTACAGACTACTTTTTTTAACAAATACAAAGCAAAACTGCAAAAATAGTAAAACAAAGCAGATTGATAACCGGCCCAACAATTCATTTGATTTAAGGGGGGGTATGGGGTATTATATGATAAAAAATTGTCTAATTGAGAAAATGAGATAAATGGAATCGCTAAATTGTGTAGATTGTAATCTACAAAATGCATTTTTATTCGATCGCAATCGGACTTTGGTTCCCGAGATATTGCTGATCAAAGTGAAGTAGTGTAACGGTGAATTTTGCCAACAAATTCATCTCATCTTCTATATTTTATTATGCGAACAATTTAAAGGGTTATATTTAAGAATTTTAAAGATATATTTAGGAACTATTTAACAAATTTATTTTGTGGCATAAGGTTGAAGTAAATAAATACTCATACTATCCTTTCTATAATTTAAAGTATTAAATGTCACTGGGTAAGTGATTTTATTTTGTTTTGTTTTATTTTGTTTCCTCAACCTCTGCGGATATTTAAGAAAATTTAATTTTAAAAATTAATTACAGGACAATGAGCACCTATTTCAATTATTCTTTCATTAAATTAAATGATCATTCAGTAAAAATGACATTTTAAAAAATCCATATTTCAACATCAAAAGCGCCCTCAATTTTGTCTAAAGTTTTGAGGGCTAAACTCTTCGTTAAAATACGCAAACATCCAAACGAAAACGAACGTAACTAGAGAACGCTACATGCTATTAACATGAAATTTTGGCCAAACCTATTAAGCAAATACAGGGCTAGTGAACCATGAAGGCCGATTTTTCAAATTGTGTTCCAAATTCAAATTACGGCATGAAATTATGCGATTGGTCAATTGCCGGTTGCCATGGCAACGGTATTAACAAATTTCGGCTTCAATTGTTCATCAACTCTTCCTGCGTATTTACCCCCTGCAATGTCACCCCACGTTTCCGTTCCAGTAGCAGTTAGTTTATTTAGTTACATCGTTCTATTGTTTAGAGCCAATCAAAGGTCTTCGTGGACTTACAACAAATGGCAACCAGAAGCAAAAATTGACCTGGATTTTAAAACTTTGTGACATGGGCTTCAATATGATGTGTAACATGTATATACCACTATTTAGGAAAACTTAAGAAAAATCATTCAAAGTTCAACTGCTTCAGACCCCATACTCCCCCCTTAGCAAACATTTGAAGTAGTCAAAAATGTTCCTTATTTTAAGCCTATTAACCCAATAATTTGCATCACATTTACTACATTTAAAGCAATGTATTTTTGGCCACAAATGCAACTGAATTTCCCCCTATTTTGCTGTAAGTGTCGTATTGCTACCTTTCACAGGGTGCCTGAAACTTTCTCGGCCCAATGCATTATTTTTTTTCTTTCTACAATTAGGACCTCATGTGGTTTAAAAAATGACATATTACATGCCACTCATTCAATTCACTTAAAAACAAAAATAGGCAATTTTAATATACTGGCAAGAAATGCAGCGCCAAAGCGGGATTCGAACCCGTGCTGCCATTGATCATACCTATGAATCACACAATATACAACTATACACAATATTACCTAATTACTTATACTTACTTCATTCACACGGTCCTGAAGGTCTTACCAATCTACCACACAGGACTGCTCGAAATCGTCCTGCCCTTTATTCACTAATCCCTTCGTCTGGGATAGTGTTTTCCTATTATATGTTTATATATATAACTGTATTAAAGGCATAGGACTTCACGTCAATGAATTACAGCGTCCTAGGACTGGAGGACGCACTCATATCGTGATAGCTTTAATGAATCTGAGTGTCCCCCAAAATACAGTGTCCTAGTCCATGACACATTAATTTGTTTTCAGATCCAACAGTAATAACTTCATCGAAACTTCAGCGATAGTCCCGCTGGGACAGCTATATCGAGAATGATGTCCTAGCAGACAGTAGATTCAAGATCGATGTGGTCCCACGGACAATGGGTTTATAGGCGCTTGCAACGGCAGTCCATAGTTATCTTGGCCAGAACCTGCCTCCAGAACAACCCAACATGTAGAGAATACAAAGAACCACCCTTCAGAAATAACTGAAATTTTCAGGTGAACCAGGTGCTGTATTGTATTCCTCTCATGCTTTGTTGATCTGGAGGACAAACAACAAGTCCATTCACCATAATTTAGCTCTGTGCAAGGGCCCTATAGAGAGCGAGTGTCCGACGGACGGCACATTATAGAGACCAAGTGTCCGACGGACAGCAGGTTTCAGAGACTGGGCGTCCGAGGGACGGATAGCAGGTTTCAGAGACTGGGCGTCCGTAATTTATAATTTTATATGTAGGACTCTCAGTTTCTTTACACCGGGTTGTGTTTGCAGAATGGATGCCAGGATTTTTCCTGTAAAATTTGCAGTATTTTTGTCCTGTAAATTTAAGTACTTAATCATATCATTGAAAATTAATAGTGTGTATAATATGTTGATAC
This sequence comes from Ophioderma brevispina, assembly GCA_023653785.1. Taxonomy (NCBI): domain Eukaryota; kingdom Metazoa; phylum Echinodermata; class Ophiuroidea; order Amphilepidida; family Ophiodermatidae; genus Ophioderma; species Ophioderma brevispina. Next base: position 97,569 of record JAMKCH010080126.1, read on the forward strand.
TCATTAGAATTCGATTTAAAGTTCCACCTTTAAATTTATAAGCCTGGAAAATTTAACATAAAATCATATATATTTTGCTGTATTTCCAAATTACAGTCAAATGCTGTACCTTTTTACAGTATTTCATTGTAAAAAACACGGTTACATTTTTACAGTGTAGACCTATGTGTTAATTATGTTAATTTAATGTATTGTTTAGAATTGTTTAAATTACCTAAAATGTCAGGAGGATGGGGCTCAGGAATTTCCTAGATTTGTTGTATTACAAATATACACCGAGAGACTTGAATCAAGTATGGAAATTGAGGTCAAAGGTTCAGATGATGAGGACTTTAACAGTGTGTTTTGCCCCTGTAATCATGCTGGTTTAGGACCTGATACTGATCTTTATAGGCATCCCATTGCCTGGGATACCAGAAGCACAGACTTGAGGAGGCAGTACTGAGAACTTGCAGGATTCACAGAAGAATGGAATAAGCAATGTTACTTGCTTATATGATTTACAACATTACATTACACCCATTTTTTACACTTAAACCTTAGTGTCCGACGGACAAAAGCAGTTTACAAGACACAACCCTATGGGACGCTCCATTTAATATCCGGAGTCCCAGAACAATGAAACGTTGAAATTACTGTCCGTCGGACTTTCAGACTTAAACCTTAGGTCCGACGGAACAAAAAACAGTTTAAGACAAAGTCCTATGGGACGCTCCATTTTAAAATCCGGAGTCCCAGAACAATGAAACGTTGAACTTAGTGTCTGTCGGACTCTCAGACTTAAACCTTAGTGTCCGACGGACACTATATTATTACACACAGTCCTATGTGACGCTGTATTTTAAAGCCAGGAGTCCTAGGACAATGAACGTTGAAATTACTGTCCGTCGGACTTTCAGACTTACACCTTAGTGTCCGACGGACAAAAAGAACTTATTCACACAGTACTATGGGACGCTCCATTTTAAAACCAGGAGTCCTAGGACAATGAACCGTTGAACTTAGTGTCTGTCGGACTCTCAGACTTAAACCTTAGTGTCCGACGGACAAAAAGAACTTATTCACCAGTCCTATGTGACGCTGTATTTAAGCCAGGAGTCCTAGGACAATGAACGTTGAAATTACTGTCCGTCGGACTTTCAGACTTACACCTTAGTGTCCGACGGACAAAAAGAACTTATTCACACAGTACTATGGGACGCTCCATTTTAAAACCAGGAGTCCTAGGACAATGAACCGTTGAACTTAGTGTCTGTCGGACTCTCAGACTTAAACCTTAGTGTCCGACGGACAAAAAGAACTTATTCACACAGTACTATGGGACGCTCCATTTTAAAACCAGGAGTCCTAGGACAATGAAACGTTGAAATTACTGTCCGTCGGACTTTCAGACTTACACCTTAGTGTCCGACGGACAAAAAGAACTTATTCACACAGTACTATGGGACGCTCCATTTTAAAACCAGGAGTCCTAGGACAATGATACGTAAAACTTAGTATCCGTCCGACTCTCATTTAAACTTGGTGTCCGACGGACTCGGAACAGCTTAAACCGTAGTGTCTGGCGGACAAAACAACTTATTACCAACAGTCCTATGGGACACTCCATTTTAAAACCAGGGGTCGCTAGGACCATGAACATAGACTCTCTTCAGATTTAACCCCTCGCCGTACCAAGCCTTTTTTTGTAACACGGTTTTACCACGGGGGGGGGGGGGGGTGTGGTTACCAACCACCCCTCCCGAGAATTTGTTATAAAGCACCCTATGCGTATGATTGTGATACCCGTGGATAGCTATGGTCCCTCTACCTCTTCCATTGATACCAAAATAAGTACTAACTACCTAGTATGCGTCACAATGACGTCATCAAGTCCGCTAGTCGGCCAAATTGGGCCATTTTCCACAGAAAATCGGCGAAAATCCAATTTTGCGCTAAAAAACGTAGGAATATATCGGATTTTCATGCGGGTTTCAGCTCTAAATGATGGCAATTGGCTAGTTTTACATAAATATAGAGTTTTAGAGAGCCATACTGTGCATAATATTTTCAAAAATCCATCATAAACTCATCCCTTGTGGCAACCACCCCCCCCCCTTAACGCCTTCGACTTTGACTTCATACCCTACCCCGGTGAAGGTACTACCTTCACATTTTTTTTCGCTAAAATGCCCGGAAAGGATGAGAGAACGATTACCTATAAGCTTTTTACGATTTTTTTTAGCGTTTAATTAGCGCACCGGGGCGAAGTTCGGTAGGGGGGTGGTAACCACCCCCCCCCCTTGGTTAAGACGAGGGTTTAAACCTTATGCTCCGACGCACGAACGACCTGCGCTCTAAAATGTGACACAGATGTCATAAACTACAGTGTCTGTGTGACTGAGTGTCCTACACTCCCATCTAGGCATTGTATCTCCATTGAGTGCTGACGCTCCTTGGTACCCGACTGGCCTCGTCTACAAGGTCTCGGTTTATTCCGTACATTTTGACATGGTACTAGTACACTCCGCTCTCATAGGGACCTCAATTTTCTTCTACACCGTTACTCTCTTACGACGAATTGAGACCGGCGACACCACTATATCTTGCGTGGAAGAACTCAGCCTTCCTACCTCGTTCTTTTCACTTAAAATATTGTCTCATGCTCTGGTTGGGTTTCAATTTGTCGTAAGAGAGTATACTGTGTGAAAGCTGATATAGTCCGGCGGGGAGCCATAACGATAACGGAATAACCGTGAAACTAAATGTTACGTGAAGAGTCACCTGAATCGAGTTGCCCTATTGTTCACCATTGTTCCGGACTATGAGTACGCCGGACAATAATTAGTTCTAACCGGTTCCCCAAAAGCAATCTTATTCCTCTTGTTGATGAAAGTTTGAAAATCAGATCAAGATTTACCTTGAAAAAGAAACCTTGAAAGTATTCAAAATATCTACATAAAAATCCTTAATTAAATCCTTTAAAAAAGATTAGAAAATATTAAAATGCTAGTAGTTCAAAAAAATGGAAATCTTCACGTTTTAGGCTACGTTAAATATTAAATAAATTATACCAATGCCATTTGAACGAACCTTGACCATCTATGTAATAGAAATCACACACTGCGTGCATGCTGACTTTAAATGCTGCGTTAAAAGTGCAATTGTATCAAATTGTCACATGCCGATTTAATCATCTATTAGTATTCAGTAGTTCAGTATTTATAAAATCTAAATGGCCCAGCACCTGAAGGATGCATATATTTTAGAAGGGAGGGATGGCAACAGGCCATTATAATGTGTCATTCACTATGGAGGGGGGTCTTCGGTATTGAGAACACCTCAGCTCTCTCCACTGTTTTGGAATCATTCGTAATCGAAAAATACACTGAAAACTTCATTGGTCAGCATACTACTTTAAGTTATTCAAGAATGGTCCCGTTTTGAACTAACGTAAAGCTAGTGAAACAGGCATGACTAACTATGTGACTAGCAATGACTACATCAAAATTAGTCATGCACGTTTGACTAACCAGCTTGACTAGCTTGGAGGTTAGTCATGCATGCATGACTAACGTAGGCTAGTTGCATGACTAGTTTATGTCGAACTTTAAGTTAGTCCAGATGGTGCCCATTTTGACTAACATAACGTTAGTCATGCAATTCAAAGCTAGTCATGCAGGTTTGAATAGCATGGTCAAACTAGTCAAGCTGTTATGACTAACTTGCATGACTAACAAGCTGGAAGAGGTGGAGATTATGGAACAAGTTAGTCAATCCATATGATGAACAAACTAGTCATGCACCTTATTACACGTTAGTCATACAGGCCTGACTAGTTTAGCAACGTATAAGCTAGCAATGCAGTCTTGACTATAGTTGGGGTTGACTAACGTCATGTTAGTCAGTCCTGCATGACTAGCCTCTCTGACTAGTTTAAAGTTAGTCATGTAACTGCATGACTAGTTTGTGTTTTCAGTGTATCATTACTAAACTACAACTACTAACAACTTCTGAAAGTAATTAGAAGACTCATATAATAAGACTCAGGTGAAAAAGTGAGATCGGAATTCCTCTTCATGGTTTTGTTTCCCAGATAAATTCTTAGAAATCGGTATTCCTATTGCTTCAGAGGTCATTGCAGATATTGCAACAATTACAACCTCCGAAATCTAAAAAAAAAAAAAAAAACATTTGCAAAAGTAGGAAATCCCATTGTGTAATTATGTTGCTAAAATAACTCCATGCTCAATATTTATGCAATATAGAGAGAAAATACGCATGCCACAAGCCTTGGACTCGCCCATTTGTTTATAGGGTGTACCTAACCACTGTTTCAGTTGAAACGGAAAAACTCAAAGTGGTGACGATGAAATGTGAAATTAACAATATTTTAAGTACATGTAAAAGAATTTATGTATGAGTGATATGAACTGCCTTAAATTCGTGTGACAGTAGAAATATCATCACTCAGTAATATATGTATGTCGCATTCCACGTGGAATGGAACAGTACATCTTTCACTTCGTGATGATATTTCAACCATCACACTTATTATCAGGTAATATTTGTATTCTATTGGATGTGCTGCTAGCAGAGGTATAGGGTTTGTAAGCACCAGCTGGTTAGACGTCTTACAGAAAATACGTTAAACGAGGCTGATCATTTGGTTTTCTATTTGCATTAATATTTCAGGTGGCATAATTTTGTTAAGATCTCCAGTGTGCAATGGAGGAAATGATGGGAGCCGAAACGAGTAAGTATACAGAGATTGAAGTTTTAAAACATCAACCGGTGTGGCAGGAGATATATTGCTCCGGGCTCACAGTGCGGGGACAATGGTGAACAATAGGGCTATCGATTCAGTTGACTCTTCACGCAACGTTAGTTTCACGCTTTATTCCGTTGTCGTGTATGGAGCCCGGACTATAATACCTGCCGGACTATGATTTTACTCAACCGCAGGCAGTTCCTGTTGAAATAAAATGCAGTTTACTATATGAATGACACAGCCCACATAGCAATTTGCAGTTGAAATCTTATTTATTGAACCTTTTAATGGATGCATTGTGAGAATGTATACATCATTCATAATGCAGTAGTATATTGGTTATTCGTAATACTATTCTAATTCATGAACCACACACTTAAAACAACAGCTTTTAACCAAGCTGAAACTTCAGCATGATAAAGCGGACCTTTGCCA